>JABFFC010000658.1:0-46546 GCA_013623535.1 Fusarium penzigii
CCCCCAGGACGTCTACCTCCGGCCACTTCCGCGCCCTCCGCCCGTGTTCCCGGACTTGCCCAGTTCCCCGCCGCCAACTCACCCCAGCGTGCCCAAGGACCTGTGCCCAACCGCGGCCCTGCTTCCTCTGGTCTTGCTCCTCCACCTACGCACTCCTCAAAGCCTTCCAAACCTAGCCGCAAAGTGCTGCTCACTCCAGGTCACTCACCTCTTGACTGGGCTCGTATATCTGGTCCCAACGCCGATCTTCGTGGTGTACCTTCTCAGACTCCTTACCTTCGTGTTACACCCTCTATGCTCAAGCGTCAAACAGGCCGCAAGGGTAAAGATGCATGGATGGCCCTTAACGGCAAAGTATACAACATTACCCCCTACGCCGAATTCCATCCTGGCGGTGTTCCCGAGCTGATGCGAGGTGCTGGGCGTGACGCTACTAGACTCTTTGGTGAGGTTCACCCTTGGGTCAACTACGAGACTATGCTCTCTGCCTGCTTGGTTGGTCTCTTGGTTGAAGAGTCCGAAGGTAACAAGCAGAGTGAGATGGACCAGATGGATTAATCAGGCCGTCTAATCTGCAATCTCTTGGCTTTCGCAAATGCATAGAATTAATGTTCAGCACCAGTTCGATAGCATACGTTGAAGGGTCGGAATTTGGGACCACCATGAGATGCGCCATAGATTTTGCGTTTTTACATATATAGATGTACACTACTAAAGATACCCATGTCTTCAGAGACATACCATTACCGTCTTTTTCCGAAGCGAAACTTGAGTTCGTCATCGCTATCGTCGCTGTCTGCTATCTCTACGACCTGCCGCGTCGCTCTCTGTCTCTGCCTCTTTGCTGGCTGTTGCTCTCCAGCTGATTCCGCCGCCGCTCGCTTGCTGCCTTGGCTCGTGACTCGGGATGATTGGCTTACCCTGCTAGGCTGAGATTCTTGAGTTGTTGCTCGTGTTGCTCTTGTTGCCCTTGTCGTTCTTGTCTGTGGCACAGCTAGTGCAGGTTGTGTAGGTTGCTCCTCATCGTCGCTGCTGTCTGAGGGCACGACAGCAGTACCTCGTTTCTGTACCGGTTTGGGGGATACCGGTTTCACGACTGGCGTCGCGTCGTGCGATTTAGACGACTGGCTAATATTCTTCTTCCTACTCTCGGTGTCTTCATCCTCAAGCCAGTAGTCATCACCCACGCCAAACTCCTTGGTCTTGACTTCTGTCAGAGGTATAATGGTCCGTGTCGGTGCTCGCCCTGTGACTTCGCCGCGTTGTCTGAATTTCTTGAAATTCTTCATGCCATTCCATTTCGGATTCCACCGTCCATCGGCTACATCTTGCTCTCGGGATCGCCCCTGTGCCGGCCTTCGAACCTCTATTTCTTCAACAATGTTGAGACGACGGATCTCAGCGAGGTCAATGTCGTCAGGAAGTTGCGCCATGTCTTCTTTTTCGGCCCGAGCTCTTGCTTCTTCTTGCTCACGGTTTTGGGCAGCTATTGCCAGAATATCAATCTCTTTTTTGATCTTCTTCTTTGGTGATGGAACTGTCGGTGCAGGTTCTGGTTCCGGCTCTTCGTCCGGAGAATCTAGGTTCTCGCCTCTCTCTATGCGCTGACGCTTGAACCTGGCTGCGTTGGATCCCATATCTTCCATTAGGTCATCTTCTGGTAGTGGAGATGCTCGTCTCTTGTTCTGAGAAGGGAACGGTCTATTGCCATCAGATATTGGCGCCTCGGGGTTATCTGGTTCCTGAGAAACGAAAAGGCCATCTTCCTGTTGAACTGGAGGTTGAGTCTCGACAGGCGGTGCCGGTGCTTCATCCATGTCGATGTCTGCATCATCATCAAAGCCAGCAAATCGCCTTTTGACAGTACGCCGAGGTCTTCCTCTCCTAGGAGCAGACTGGGCCTCGGCAACAGATTGGGACTCTGGGGGTTGTGCTGTGCCATTCTCTAAATTGGCCGATATCTCAACGGCAGACCTCGTAACCGGGCCTTGTTGGCTCCCTTGAGGTTGCGAGGATTCGACTTGGAGTGAACGTCGAAGAATGCTCGCGTCATTTATAAGTATAGCTTCCAGAAACTCACTCTGTTCAATAGGTCGATGGTCTAGTCGTAACGATACGGCCGTGATGAATTCGACATACCAGTCAACTAGGGGTCCCTTGGATGGTAGATATCTGACCAAAACCACTCCCTTGCCTTCGCTGCCATCGTTGAATGCCCCCGGCCCCTTTTCGCCTGCGACATTCTTGACATACTGGACGAAATCATCAACCTGGGTCTCTTCAGGCTTGACAGTTCCGAAAAGTGCCTTACCACCACCAGCAGTGATGGCCGCGAGTAAATTATTGTACTGTGCCTCGTCGTAGAAGATGAAGGTGTAGCCCTCGAAAACATTCTTCCTCTCAATATCAGGGCTGTATATCGAGTCTGGATGTTCCACAGGTTCGCCTCCTCGGGGAGGCAGGTGTTGTGAAGCATCCGGCCAATTCTTATCGAAATCTTGCTCGAGCAGACTTAGATCTGTGACCTCGGCACCATCCTCTAGGCTCGCTGCCCTTGCGACGGCGTCAAGAAAAGACTCCGTTACAATGCTTTTTCCGTTGATGAGTGCCTGCAGACCTTTGGCAGTATTTCGTTTCTTGGAAACAACATGTGTTGTAGGTTTGACGTAATCTGTGACAATCTTGATGTCTACTTGCTCGAATCTCTGTCGCAACGTCGTTAAGGGGTCTGTCTGAAGTTCTTTGCTGGTAAATGAAAAGGCAAAAACAATCGGCTGCCATGTGATCCTAAGTGTATGAGCTTGATAGTACAGCCTTGAACAGGGTGATAGGCCCTACCGAAACTTATGCGGACATTTGCCCATAAACATGTCTACAGAATCGCCATCGATCACTTTCTTCTGCCCCTTTATCCTTTCTCCGTTGATGGTGGTTCCTATCTTCGTTGCGAGATCCTCAATGGTAAGCGTTGATCGACTGGAAGGATTATGAGCCTGCCCCGGTTTGACTGGATCCACGGTGATGGTAAGATGTTTTCGAGAGATGGTGTTGTGTGATATTGCTAGCTGGCCAGCTGAACATTTCGTTAGCTTGTAATTAGTGTTGAGGAGGCCGTGAGTTGTCTCTTACGCTCTGCTGCAGTGCGGCCGAAGAGATACGTCTTCCCAGGGCGCAGCCATAACCGGCGGCCTGTAAAGCGGTTAGTGATTTCCTTGGTCTACGTCGAGATAAAGATTTACCTTCAAAGACCTCAACGTTCTCCAGAATCCACATAATTGTGTGTAAGCATCGTGCAGACCGTTAAGATTGCATTGTCTGGTAATCGTTGCCTTGTTCGCATGACGTGAGGTTCAAGGTCGCGGGTTTTAGTGGGGCCTGAAACGCGTTGAAGTCACTGCCACAACGCCAAGTCACGTGTAGAATAATTGAAGTGAAACATTGTACACTGTCACTCACCATTATCACCAGCCGACACATAGATGTCTACTGATTAGGTGTCTTAGAATTGGACAATCGTATGTAAGCTCTGCATGCCATATTTGCTTCTACACCAAGTGAAGTAAGTGAAGTAGTGACACGAAAGACAAATGATCACTTCAGTACAACTCCCGAGAGTCTCTTCTTATACGGCCTTCATATCCAGCTGTACTGTATATCCAAGCTATACCAAGTGTATGCATTTTGTTTCGATACATAATTTCGAAAAACAAGTTCCAAAACTCCTTTCCAGTATGCAAAATGTCCCGATGTATACATCTCCCCATCAGTAGCGCTATTGCTTCAGACCGTCGCTGGCTTATAGCACTCCGCAAGCATTCGCTTCCTCCCAACCTTTTTGCTTTTAATGCTGACAGCCTCAGTAGCATGTGATCGTACACGAGCTATCTCTTCCGGGTCGTGATTCGTGATGCGAGCAATTTCGGCAACTTCGCCAATTTTCCACCCCCTGAGAACAAACAGGCACAGAGCAGCAGCAATGTACATCAGGCCTACAAAAACTTGAGCACCGATGTACTTGCCCGTCCCAGCGACGATTTGCAATGCAATCGGTTCACTGAACAGACATGGCAACACAATGACAATCCAGATTAGGTTGAGTGCTGTAGGGACATCAACGAGACCAACGACCTCAGCCGTCACAGGGCCTATTGTTGCCCAGAAAGTACCACCCACTGCACCGCCAACGATGGAGAAGAAAAGAAGTACTCCATAAGAGTTGGAGTTGACCCAGATGGCAAGGACGAAAATGCCAGCCATAAAAGTAGTCAGGCAAGCCATGTTAATACGGCCGGTGCGGTCGCTGAAGTAACCGATGAAGGGTCGACCAAAGGCTTGGCCCAGGTTGAAGATGGCACTAACCACAGAAGCCTGCGACGCATTGAGTCCGATGAAGTTGGCATAATTTGCCAGAGTAAAGATGAGGACGATATAAGCCAGCATACTAAACCATCCATAGCCCAAAAGCAGAAGGTACTCGACCCGTGAGAACAGATGAACGTCAAATGCAGACTGGCGGGAGCCGATGATCTTGTTACGGTCCTTGATGAGGATAGTACAAACGATGTTAACGGCAAAGACGAGGATACCCAAAATCCTAAAGGCCCACTCGAGACCGATGCTCTCAATCATGGCGCCTGTCGCGAGAGAGTAGAGAAGACCGCCCAGGCCGGAGCCGGCCGTAGCGAAGCCATTAGCTAGGGCTCGTCGGGTCGTGAACCATTGTGGGACAATGCCGACACTTGGGACAAAAAGGAAACCCATACCGATGCCAAAAAGAACACCTTGAGTTAAGAAAAGATGCCAGATTTTGTATGCGAAGCTGGCGCATATCAAACTAGCACTCTCGAGGATGATGCCGATCAGCAGGGTAAGTTTTGTACCAATCTCGCGAGTGAGGATGGTGGCAAGCGGGGAGATGAGCAGAGCACAGCTAATGCTCAAGCCTCCAATGAAGGCATATTCGAGATGGGTGGCGCCCGGGAAGGTATCGTTGGTAAGGTAATGTGCGAGAAAGACTCCGTAACTTGAATTGAGGCCCCAGGTGTGGGCATTAATGATGGCAACACAGGCGGTGCAAACCCAGCCATATCCTCCATTCGGTGGAGGTGGAGGAGCCTGGTTCTGAGGAAGATCATCGCCTTGTTTCTCTGCGTCGAAGATATGACCTCGGTTCTCGGGTACTGAAGCAATGGCATCGCCATCGTGTATTGTGGTAGTAGATTGACTCCTGCGGTCCAGATCCAGGTCCAGGTCGGTGGGGGGAAGCGACTTTTCACCCATCTTGATCACTCTTTAAGAAGTGGGATCTGGGCTGAGTAGGAGAAGTTATGCTGACCGAGAGCTGCCCGCCATAAACGTAGACTTGATCAATGATCTTGTAAAGAAACAGAGTTGTCAGAAGGGGGAGGTGGAAGAGATGTGGGAGAAATTTTGCTATTCGGGAGTCGGCAGTCAACCCCAGGTCAACGACCTAACTAATTGGATTAATTGTTAAGTTAGCTTGGCCCCAGTTCAGGTCAGGGAGATAAAAACCCAGATCCGATCTGTTGAACCGAAGGGCGCACCCCCAAAATACCCCAGTCATTCGGTACAGTAGCGTTAATGTATCCCAAGAAACTGTCATCATTGGATTGGTTCTTCAGGTCTTGGGGTCTTGGGATCTTTGGATCTTGGGGGAACGGATGACGGCTCTGGGGTTCGGAAGCAGAATTGGTGGGCGGGGATAGGACGGAAACAGTCAAAAATGATCATCGACTTGGTTAAGCTTGAAGTTGGTTGATAATCATTTGAACCGACGGAAGCCACCCATGTCATTCATTCTTTAAGGATTCTGTTAAAACACGGATGGCTTGTTTTAGTAATCAGCCAAAACGTTGAGTCCACGACATACTGGTACGTACGCTGTGTTGCAACTTACAACAAATAATGAAACAGAGAATGGAATCGTCAAAGTGTTCAATGTTCGAGAGATAATTCACATGTGCTTCATGGGTTAATTACCCGGAGCTTCAACTCCATCATTAACAGCGGGGAAAGAGCGGGACTGCCTGCATAGGTGCTTGCCTACGGTAACTAGCGGCCGGGAATAAAGCGGGCTTGATTTCGGCTGGTCGGTAACTCTTTATTGCTTCATCTTCAATCAAACACCCATTCCTACATAGGTACTATACTATAACTTACAAGGTATCTTCAAATAATAATCACTTTCCGAAAACACCACCCCACGCATGATATGTACCAATCTCATGACACAAACTGGGTTAGATGCGGCTAGTGAACCCAGCAGCAAACACAACTTGTCCTCTTGATGTATTTGGCATCATCACAAATTGACGGCACTCAGTAAGAGTGGCCAGTTCTATCTACTTTCGAATTTCACCAGTGAACACATTTTACTTTTGAATCCTCTTTGCATGAAAGCTCACAGCAATGATGCTTCGCTGCCTAGTTGTGATGCATGCTGGTGGTTGAAAGTGTAACCTATATGCAGCACCAGGCAAGTGGCTGAAGGCGCTCATTAACACAACACACCGGCTCACCGAATCTGCAGATTCCTGCCTTTTCACTCATGCAAAGGTTTCACGTATGGCCTCAATTTTCTGCATGACGACTGGCCAGGTTCAACACATCCGGCAATGGTTCAGAATTCTGAGGAGCAAAGCAGGCAAGTCTTTGCTGACCGGGAGTCACTATCACAGATGAAACGCTATGAATTTACGCAAAACATATTCAGGCATCGGTGGCAAGATCTGTTAAGTCTCCAGCTCTATGAGCTACCTCGTCTGTAACGGATGCACTAGGACATGATGTTGTTCCTTCCTCGGGCAACTATCCACCATGTTACATGTCAGAGTGGAAAAGTTGGTCAAGATGCAATGCAATCCGGTACCATAGTCTACTTATCATGCAGCTGTTAAGGTGGTAGATCCGCCACACTCTCCTGGATCGTATTCTAAAGACGCTTTGCTGTCGGGGAGTAGGCTGCAGTAACTGGGGGTGAGGCTAGTCTAACAGAGCATGGGAGGTCTTGATAGAATTTACTACCTATATCACCATATTGAAGAAAGCACTGTTGCTCACTTGGCTCATAGCCCTGAATACTGTGTACTCTTCCGATGAGTCTCAGGTATAACTTTTTCGTCCCTGATGGGCAGAAATGGTTCGTGAAATTGATATGTTTCATCAGGTAACTCATGCCTTGCAATGTTTTCCCCGAATGTGACCATTCTTACAGATGAGCAATCGTGATGACCCTCTACATTATAATCATGTCTCCATCCTCCACTTCACAATATAAACGCAGATTCAGTCATTACTATCAATTAATTTAGCCACCAGCATCCTTTTCATAAGTTAGTCTTGTCCCTGAAGTTTCTCGTAGACACCTTCGAGTGTTACGATCGCAACAACAAGACCACCAATTGACTAAACTTCTTTCAGTACTTTCTCGCAGACCAATAGATCTTTCATTTGTCCTCCAGCTCATTAGATTCAACTAATATCATAATCTAACAAAGTGAGTATCGTGTTTTCTTGGTTGCTGGAACTAGAGCAGAGTGTCAGTTTGAGGTGGAAGGCAACAGGTATACCAACCCAGCTGGATCTGACAATGGCCCGATTGACTGAGTGACGAAAGATAAGTTAAGTTAATAAAGAAAACACAACATAATTGCAACCATCATGGTTTAGCTAGATCCTATATTTGGTCCCCAAAATATCGGATTTTGTATGTGAGTTTACTGAAAATCATAGGAGCAGTAGAATGGCTGAACTATGCAGGGTAACTTACCCCTATTTATCACAACGTAGAATGTTGTCATAACTATAACATCTTGGAATATTTTCATCCTCTATCATCATTTTTATGACAATTCGATCCATGTTGGCTCATATTCTTTACCAACCTTCTACTTGGAACGCCATTGTTGTGTATGCCCTACTAGAATCTTCTAATATTCCTACCACAAAATAACCAACAAGCGAGTCACTTGAGAACTTGACTTCTGCCACAATGATCCCAGCATTCTTTAAAGAACAGAAACAGATAAAGAACGAAAACATAAGTATTACTCCTCAAAGTGGCTCGTTCTGTTACTTCTCGCCACACAAGCTGATGAGTCAAATCTATCTATTCATCACCACTTCCCCGTCCCCACTCCCCCTGAATAGCATCACTTTTCCCCATACCCACACAACCACATCCCCCAGACTGTTCGTTATCTAGTGGATCACGGATCAAGCGGCATCTCAGATCTTCAGATTCATCTTTTCTGAAGATAGACCCCATGGGGGAGCAAGAAGCAAGATCTCGAGTGATTCCCCAGATGGTCCCCCCATTCGAGTGGGCACGGTGAATCAGGTTTTGGATCTGCGAAGAATGGGGATAATCATGCGAGATGGTTTGTGCTGAGTTGAGATTCTAGAAGATGGCGTGATTATGTGCTGAGGCGATGAAAGTGAGGTTCTAGTTCGGAGGACGTGATTTCGAAGATCTTGAGAATCTAGCTACAGCGTTCACTCGGAGTATTGCAAAGAATACTCGAAATCAAATATTAGAATGGAAGGTCTATCTGATTGCTTAAGTAGAATCTGTCTTTATAGAGATGCTCCCTGAGTGTCGCTCTCCCATTACGGTCCTCAAAATTATACTCAAATCTTGACACTCCGCCATGAAATGTTCAACAGACTCGCCTACATCTAGAGTATGAGAATAATGACCTCCAAATCCCGGGAACCTTATATACTCACGAAGAACGATTCCGGAATATTGTGTTGTTTTGCTAAGTGAGTACCGAGTTCGTCCAGAATAATGGTGTCAACTACTGACACTGACGCCGTCAAGAAGACCCAACGATAAAAACCGCCCAAAATCAGGTTCTCGGTCATTCAGGAACTCTCTAGAGGTTCAGAAAAAGATTACAATGACATTGCCTTGCCCGTGCGGTGGTCGAGAAAGGAGTGACAGTGGTAGCACGGTCACCCCTTACAAAGCGCGTTCACTAACAACGAGCCTGAAAGTGCCGCCAGCACAACTGATCTCCAAGTCGACAAATTAAACATAGTCTAACTCAAGAACAGTCGAACTTTTGTCATGGACAAACTTGGTAAAGGAAAAGAGTTGAAGAGTTGCGGTCACCAACATGTTTACCCCTGAGCAGATTCAACAAGCCCAACAGAAGTTCCAACCATGTACTTTGTTTTGTTCTTGTAATATCTACGTTGATGTTGCAATAACCGAGGTCAAGACTCCTTATCTCAACTCACCTCAGGGGCTGGCGATATCGTACGTGATTCTATCGAGCTCGACTTGACTTACACCGTACGTCCGGAGGAAAGGAAGTTGACCGTGATGAGTAATACTCCATATTGGCCTTTCCTCTTGACTGTTGCGTTATCATATCTAAACTGTGGAGTCCAACGGCGCAGTTTATCTCTTATGAACCGAGGATAAATTGACGGTAAGAGTTGTATCTAGATGGACATTACAGGTCGACCGACCGACGTCGGCAACCGACATTACTGGTGCCACTTGTGTCGAGTAACTGCCTGGTTTAGGTTTCGAGTCAGGCAGGGATAAGAGTAAATTATTGGATCCAGTAGTTGATGCATACATGGTCCATAATCAGCCAGAAAAGGTGATGTGATGAAGGTTTTCATAGCCTCAGCTGGCCATGTTACAACTCGTTCCTTTCCAGGACAAACATCTAGTTGATCGCTCTGTTCTTTTTCTTTTTCATCGTTACTTTTACTAACTCCGACGTACCAGGTTCGTCCGTATTCATTGAACAGCAGATTCAAGCCGCGTGAGATAATAGTTCAACGGTCGCGAGCTTTGCAAACATCGTGATCCTTGCCAGGCGTTTATGAGAATTACTTTTTCTTCTGTCGTTTTTGCGTATTTTCTCCAACCGGACATTGGAGTCCGCACTTCTCCAATTTTCTAAGACGTGTGAATAGAGAGGTAACATCGTCAAAGGGTCCCATGGCTTGTTAGGATTGTCGCGTCTAGTGGGACTAGAGGCGGCATTGGTGGTGGAAGATCACATTATCCCTGACGTCTTGCCTTGGTCATCTTGGCCATTGCGGCTCTGAGACTTGGCTGGCGTAAGCTATCTGCCCTTTCGTTGATACAGGTCAGAGATATACTATGTAATAATGTCAGCACTCAGAATATGATCCAGTGGGTTGAATCGAGTTCCTAAAAGATCGTGTAACCAGTTCTGTTTATGTTCTGCTTGAAGTGTAAGCTGCTGAACAGCTGAATCTGCATCAGACAACTGGACGACCAGATTTTTACTCGCATCATTGCCCACTTGAAAAATTCAATTCGTCTCCACCATGTGGATCGTGTCGCGAGAATAGTGATTCCTATTGAATGCGGCTATGGTGATACAAGTGATTTTTCGACCTGTTCGATTCCGCTGACGGAATGCACCGAGATGGCGGCGGCGATGGCGATGGCGACGGCGGAGCAGGGCTCATACGATAGTGGGACTCTAGATCCGTCATCAACCAAAAAAGCAACCAACAATCAATTTTTAGAGGGTTAAAGAGGGACCTCTGGGATTTGATTAGGAAAGGTCCCGCCACGTGCGTGGATTCGTTCATTCTTGTTAGTGCTGCCGGTAGGTTCGGACTAGAACAAGGTGCCGAATTTCTGTGAATAAACGGGTCCATTGTCTTTGAGGATCCCTCTCATGCCGTACGTAACTGCTTTATTGGAGGGATATTAGAGTAAACAACATGCAGTCAAAGCTCGATTTGAACGAGAGGCAATTTAACCAGAAGTAATTCTGCCATTC
Source organism: Fusarium penzigii (assembly GCA_013623535.1). NCBI lineage: Eukaryota > Fungi > Ascomycota > Sordariomycetes > Hypocreales > Nectriaceae > Fusarium > Fusarium penzigii. The sequence goes on from JABFFC010000658.1 coordinate 10,803, forward strand.
TTTTATCTCTGGATTCGAAAGCAGAGGTGCGTAGTTCCGGTAGACAAGGGAATGAGTGGAAAAAACAGGTCGCGCGGAAATAACAAGAGCCTCAAAAAAAATAAGTCGACAAGATGACGAAATTTGAAATCACTTTGGAGAGGGGGTGAACTTGGCTTGGCCTCAGAGGTTGAAGAGGGGAGGGTGTGAGGAAGAACCGGGAGAGGAGATTGAAGGGAATTGAAGGGAATGGAATATTATTTTGGGGGTGTTTCAGGGGTGTACAGTGAGGGACTGTCGCTTCCAGTTGGAGAAATTTGCTGACGTCCGCCTGTTCCTGCACTGGGACAGCCTCTTTCTGCAATCACATCACGCCTACCCGTTAAAGTCCTGCCTCTATCAATGCCCCTGCAATTAATTATCCAGTTGAACGAGCACACATAAACCCTGTCAGGGAAAAGCACCGCTGCGCGTAATTGTTTTCTGGAAGGAAAAATTGCAGCCACTCAGACTGAAGGAGCGGCGCCCAGGGGGGACAGGCTCTCCTGATAACCTGACAAAGGTGACTGCAGATTTCGGGCATCGCCTGAGTCACATTGCCTTAGTCCAGAGTAAAAGAATGATTTTCATTTCCGTGCAAATTCCATGCCCTTAGTGTTTGGATTTTATTCTTAGCAGGGGAAATGAAATTAGACTCAATGGAAAGAGCCGCAAACACGCCTTTATCGGGCCGTCAAAATCGAATGTTGATTTAGTATGGAACAACACAAACGAGTGAATTATTCATCCTCATCAGTCTGTTCTATGGTAGTCATCACGGAAACAAAAAGGGACAGACGGCAGGAAAATCTCCTCAGATCATTCGTCATAAAGTCCCTCTTAGATGCAAAGTTATGCAATCAACAATGGCGAATTTCAAACCAACAAGTTGATCCTCCTTTATCGCCACCTGAGCTCCTGTTTTTTGTAGTGTGACCTGACATAAAGTTGATTGGATAAAAAAACCACAGAAAAAAAGAGCCGCTCGGTCGCCAAGGCACGGCTCCCGGAAGCTACATGTAGCCAATGCAACCAGGGTTTACACACTTTTTGCAGGGCTGGCGGACACTTGTTCCCTTAGTACCACACAATGGCTGCTAGGGGTTTCTCTGTCATTTTGAGACCATCAGTCGTATCGTCGTGTATCCATTCTGAGTTGTTTTGGAATAATTATGGGTTGGTAGTGAGCAGGAGTAAGATAAGAGGATAGATAGAGCCGACGGATAACCGAGGATAAATTGCCAGTCTCTGTACTATGACTGGGCTCTGGATAGCCGAGAGAATGGAATAAATACTCTGGTGTCTGGACGCCTCTTTTGACGAAATGGGAGATGTGCAGCTTGAAATCCTGGTGACGAGTAGAAAAGGCATTGATGTGTCTTCCATAGGTTGATCGTTGTGATTGTCGATTCTTACGGCAAAGACAATCAGGGCAACTCAACCGGAAGCCAAGGCCATCGTTCCTGATCTTCGAAAGTAGATCACGTTGTCAATAGTTAAAGAAAGGTTTTTAAGCCTACAACTTACACCCGGAGATGAAACTTGGAACAGCCTCGAATGCTCACACTCGACCAACATGCATGTCATATTTACTTTCACAGCACACACCCATCAAGGGAAGAAAATCTCCAAAAATAATGCCTAAGCATGGCTTACTGGGACGAGTAGCGGCCGTAATTTAGTGGCCTTTGATACCGATGCAGGGCTTATGAGGCTTGGCCGCCTTGAAATGCCGTGACTGGCTCGTGTTTGGTGGGCTGTTGTTCCCTTGTACTGCCAGGGCTGGTGTTCTGATCATGACCTAGCATTCTGTTGTTTCTTTTCCATTTTAGTAGGGGGGGTTTTATCTCTTTTCCTACCCTTCTCCAATTTCTTGGTGAGGAGTAAGGTGTCATGGCAGGGGATAATGATAGACTCCAAATCTGTTCGTGGCTATGGAGAGGGGTTGCTCTCCAAAGTGATCTTTGATGATTGAAACATCTTCACTCAACGATTTTCGAGGCATTCGTAGCCATGTTCCCCCAGAATCAACGTGGAACGAGTAAGACTAAAGTCAGGTTCATCAAGAGGCATGTGTGTCCTCACGTTTCACCAAAAGAAAAGCAACATTCATGCCCCCCCGGATATATCGGCGCGCGAGAATATTGGGTCTCCGCCCATCTCTCTTCCAGTGAGGCCGCCCTCGCGAATAACCTCAACCAGTTCCCCACTCGCAGCACTCACCACTTCGGCCATGTTCCTGGGGAACTCGTTGAAGGGCTCTGATTTTTTGCCTCACCTTGTTCATTATCAGAGATGATCGGCTGTTTACGGGGAAGAAGAAGGAAGAAAACTACTATTTCTCCAGACCCCAGAGTTTCCTTTGCATCTATTCTCCCCCGGATCTCAATGTTTATTTCTCCAGAGATCTTGGAAGCACTGTTTAGATCTCAAAAAGAAGACAGTCCCATATTCTGGGTCTGGGCTTTCAGACTGCTTTGCTTTTAAGTTGATCGAAGGCGACTTTCCACAATTCCCATATTGACCACTTTCTCCAAACAACGTCATTTTTGGTACTTCTGTCCAATTACAGCACAGCCCACATTCATTCGCTCCTGCTCTCTGTGAACTGCACCTCCTCGTTCTTTTTTCTTACCCTCTTGCATCTCGGCCGTAGCCATCGAGAGGGGGGGAAGGCACGATGTGAAGGAACGAAGTAAAAAAGCCTGGGCAGTACTCACGCCTGCGGTGCTGAGGTGGGTGTGTCCGTATTACCAAAGTATGCAGGAACTTCGTCCCCCTCCACTGCACATTTTTGTTGGTGTTGGATTACCTTGCCCCCACTCCCACCTTCTGAAATCTTTTTCCCAAACCTCGAGACAGAGAAAAAGAGAGGGTCAGTTTGTCTCCTCGACAAACCACGTTCCAACGTCATAAGCTTACACTGATGCTTCAATCTCCCTTTTACTGACTAGAGCGTGCCAATGTGTCAATCATTCTCCGTCTTCCCCATATATCTTAGCGTTCCCTTCGTCCGTTACCCCATCTTCTCCTCTTGCATCTGCATCTAGTTTGGTCTAAAACGGGATATTGGGCAAGTTACAGTACGTGTGTTACACTCAAGGACCACGAGTTCTCAGTTGTTGTTTGTAACCGAAATGACATTTCTTGGGGTAACCGGACTTTACTTTCCAGCTCTCCATGTCTGTTCTCTCAGGACCTTTTGTTTCCCCTCTCAATTGACTCGATATACCGTCCATGTCCCCCATTTCCCCCCCTCTTTCTCCCCATGTCTTGCCCTGAGCCCGCACAATTAACTCCTCATAACCCTTCTTAACCCCGGATAATCGGACTGACGATCTCGAAGCGCAAGTAATAATGCAATTGCGATTGGTCCGGATACTGGGAAAGTCATCTAGTCCGTATAAGTGTGTTGTGCAAAATTGCCAATCATGCAAACGACAGCAGTATCTGCGTAAGCACCGACACAAGATGAAGATGTTCGATATTTTCTATTCTGATCACCCTTCCTCGCGTCCGTCAAGTAGACATCCGCGGTTTGTCGTCGATACTCTATATCTGTGTGCCATGCCGAGTACCCGTGTGGTTCTGCACTACCACGCGCTGTCGTCTGCAGTCTTGTACATGAGAAAGGGCTCATGCCATGATTGCTGAACTCTACATAGTACGATTCTGTGGAGGACAAGTCCACCTCCGATACGTAAGTATCATAGTATTGCAACTACTGTCAATCTACAATACTACCCGGACACGGACTGCTGTCTTTTGTGCGAGGGAACGTGGCTTCGGCGCCATCCCGTTCACCTTAAGATGCTAAGCAGATACTCGATATAATGGCCAGCTAACAGCATCTCACTGTTTTACTTGACATTGGAGAGGATTCAAGACCTGGCAATAGGGGGGAGGAGTGAGGGGATTGGCGTTGTGGTACTCGAAGCACAACTCTCTTCTGCATGCTGCATCATTCAGGGCATGCTGTGGTTCGACACTAGACACTACGCTCAAACATTTGAGACAATTATCATTGACAAAGCTCAACGGTTGGGCATATTCTTACAACCAAGTTCCCTGCGGAATTGCCGTTCGAGACTTCTCTTCCCCCAAGGAAATACGGTTACTCCTATTTGCCGTAGCATCATCCGCGTCGTGTCGTGGCTACTGTTCTCCCGGGACATATGGACAGACCATATGCACAATGCACAGCCCATGCCTTTACCCCAATTTCCCCAAATCCTCTACCCACCCCTGTCCTTGACAATCCCCCTGCAATAGTCCCAAGACCTTGTTCATTCTTTTCATCTCTCCACGCCTTCTCGGGGGTTTCCCCCCACCCTACCCTCCATCTCGTCGCATCCACTTCTCTTTTTTCTGAATTGTCTCCCCACTACTCAATGTCCATCTCCTCGCCTTCTGTGCCCTGGACTAGACTGGACTGGACTGAATGTCCTTTCTGGGTCGCGAAGACGACGGAGTTTTGTTCGGTTGTCGTACCTTGGCCGTTACTCGATTGGTAATTTATTCCTTGACTGACTTGTTTTAAAAGGCCCTATCTCCCCTTCTCTTTGTCGCCTCTTTCAACAACTACTTTCCAACACACTTTCATCATCTATCAGATTCGGTGTAAATACACATATACACACGCACGATTGGGCGATATACACAGATTTCCTCACCCCGTCAATTCTGTCCTACTCAACACACGAATAATTTACCACTCGAGTCACAATGGTCCGCGACGTCATCAACGACGCTCACATCGAGTCTGACAAGACTGCCACAAATTCCCCTCTTGATCGCCAGAGCACAAATGGCCAGGAGATTCACCACTACTACCATGACTACCCTCACCTCAACCTCCCTCTTGTCCAGTCCGCCCACGGTGGTGCCCTTCAGCCTGGTCTGTGGAAGCCATACGAGCATCGCAAGTTCGCCAACCCAGCTCCTCTAGGTCTCTGCGCTTTCGCGTTGACGACCTTTGTCCTCTCATGCATTAACATGCATGTCCGTGGCGAGACATCTCCTGCCATTGCCATTCCTCTTGCGTTTGGTTATGGTGGTCTTGTCCAGCTCCTTGCTGGCATGTGGTATGTTCTTTGAAGTCCTGCAAGTAAAGGCTTGATTTGATAACTAACAATGCCATTTAGGGAAATGGCTGTCGGCAACACTTTCGGTGCTACTGCACTATCATCATACGGTGGTTTCTGGATCGCCTATGGTCTCCTCCAGACCCCTACCTGGAACGTCCTAGGTACTGATGGCCCCTATGAGGGTGACACTGGCTCTGTCATGGGTTTCTTCCTCACCGGCTGGTGGATCTTCACTACTATCCTCCTGCTCTGCACCCTGCGATCTACCATCGCCTTCTTCTCCCTCTTCTTCTTCCTCGACATTTGCTTCCTCCTCCTCGCCACTGAGAACTATGCCCACGACATTGGCAACCACGTCGCCCAGGTCAACCTTCAGAAGGCTGCTGGTTTCTTTGGTTTCCTTGCTGCCTTCATGGCATGGTACAATGCCCTGGCTGGTCTCATGGACGGACAGTAAGTTCTCCCCTAATATGTACTCTGTCAGACCATGGTAACTAACACGATATTCAGCAACTCCTTCTTCAAGGTCCCCGTCTACCACTTCCCCTGGTCTGAGACTGGTCACGAGCTCCGCAAGCAGAAGTCCAACCGTGAGCAGGCTTAGATGGGACAAAGTGTAAAAGAAGAAAAGAACCATTTTATGCGTTATGATTTGTTTTTTGTTGTTTTTATATAAGTTCCCGGTTGTGTGCATATCGATATGTTTGGCATGGCATATAGCATTGAAAGGCGAATGGGGCGATTAGACCTGGATAGATGAGAAAGACAGGGCACTGAGTGCTCTGCTGGTACATACGATACAAGATAAGTCTGCTGACTTTGTCTTTGACCGGTCTGGCGTTTGACAGCGACTGGGTTTCCTGAATATGGACAGTGGCTTAATAATCAATATTGAGGAGAGTTGTATACATTATATTGTCATTGTGTGAATGGACTGTGCCGCGGTCTGATCGACCTCAATGCATTTAGTTGACGGTTTGTGATGTAATCTTGCTTCATTAGTGAGTGTCTGTATCGGTTGATGTTTTGGGTGATCATGACAAGTAGGGCCACAAGGTGATTATAGATGCAGGGTTCATCATATGCATATCTTGACAAACCAACTGCATGAATGCCTACCTAAATATATGGAACCAATTCTGGAGCATTTCCAGAGTCTGGTTGATACCTCCATAATTACTGCCTGTAACCCGAGTACATATCGTTTGATGCACCCAAAGAAACACCAACTGAATGATGTCTGATCCCAAGGCTTGCCGCTTACTCTCCATTCACAGTTCAGTGCGTCATGAGCACTATTTACTGATCTTCAACTGTACACATCTATGACTTGGTCATTCTGCAATAGGACAACATTATAGTCTAGGACAGCACTAAGTCAAGTATTTTGTCCGCGATGGAGAACAGGGTGTGGCGGATTCTGATAGACTCTAAAAGCTGGTTGCCCTATTCTTTTTCTTCTAAATCCATTACGATCCTTTTCTCTTTTCTTAGTTCTTTTAGATATTAAAATCTACGATCCATAATGTGTCTCTCAAATGCGCTTACTACTCCTACCTTTGCATTTAACTCTTACAGCAATCATCCTTTAATATAATTTGCTAATATATCTATTATGGCAACATAAACTCCAATAGATGATTGCTTAGTAGATGTTCACTTCTTGATATTTGCTTCTGGCTGATTGATAAGTGAACAATAAATAGTATATCGGAGTTGGATCGGAAGACATCATCCCCCACTAGAAACGGAGGTCACGGCCCCACCCCAAATTCCGAGGTGGGGGGATCCGGGGATGATAGCCCATCATGACAACTATCACGTTTAAACAAACCAAAAAGAAATTAAAACAGTTCTATAGACAGAAATTCCTACATCTATTTCTGCTGCAGCTTTCTTCGTCGTGTATTCGAACTCGCCCTTTTGCTGTTTTTGAGCCCCCGGCTGTTCCAGAAATGCACCGCTTTACTGCCCCCCCGGAAAAGCTCAAACCAAAGAATCATCGTACGATACCTCTTTGATCGAATGATACACCAGAATAACAACGTAAACCTGCCCACCTCATCATGCTTCCATCTTTCTCACACTACTGCATATCATCTGAGCACTTTCCTATGGACTGAGCTGGTCTCATCATCTTAAAAAGTCTGCCGATACCGCTCTTTTCCTCCCCCCTCTTCTTATAACCATTCCTTTCCCTTCCTCTTCTTTCTAATGCCTCGCATTCTTGGCTGGAGAATGAACAGACAACGCATTATTCTCCTCTCTTGCATCGGAATCGCTGTCGCTTTCTCTGCTATGCTATACGGAAACATCGTTCGAACATCTGCTTTTTCAAACGTCTTTTCAAAAACAATGTCTGCTCGCCGTCCCGTCATCGTTGTCGGCTCCGGTCTGGCCGGCCTTTCGGCCTCGTATGAGGCGCTGCAGCGAGGCGCCCCGTCGGTGCATCTGCTTGACCGCGCACCCAAGCCTGGCGGTAACAGCATCAAGGCTTCCTCTGGCATCAACGGCGCCGGTACTCGATTCCAGAAAGCGGCGGGTATTGAAAAAGACGATCTCTTTTACAGCGATACCGTTCGCTCAGCTGGATCTCTATGGAACAGCCCCCAGCCACCTATCGATCGAGAAACACTTGTTTCCAAACTCACCACCGAATCTGCCGACGCTGTCAATTGGCTTGTCGACGATATCGGTGTCGATCTTAGTGTTGTCGCACCTCTCGGCGGCCACAGCATCGCCCGTACACACCGCGGCGCCGGAAAGACACCGCCCGGCGCAGCCATCATCATAGCATTATTGAACAAACTCAAGGCCGATGAAAAGTTCACCCTCAGCAACCTCGCCGAAGTCAAAGGATTGGTGAGCGAGAACGATGCCGTCAAGGGTGTCGAATACGAACTCGACGGCCAGAAGCACACTCTTGAAGGAACCGTCATGTTCGCCAGCGGTGGTTTCGCTGGCGACGCAAACGGTCTCCTCGCACGATACCGTCCTGACCTAGCTGGTATCCCATCAACGAACGAGGACCGCCCCGGCTCACACGATATACTCACAGCCGTTGGAGCCGAGCTCGTCGATATGAAGAGCGTCCAAATCCATCCCACTGGCTTTGTCGATCCCGCCAGTCCCAACACTCTACTCAAATTCCTTGCCGCTGAAATGCTCCGAGGCGAAGGCGGCATTCTCCTCTCCCCCGAGGGCAAACGATTCGTCAACGAGATGGAGACACGCGAACACGTTAGCAAAGCCATCATGAGCCTTCCCCCATCAACAGATGGCGACGGCCACATCAAACAATGGGATATAACCATTCTTCTCGACCCCGGAGCGTCCGAAGCCTCAGCCAACCACATCAGTTTCTACGAATGGAAAGGACTTATGAAGAAGGTCAAGGTCCGCGACCTCGAGCCATCCGTTATCGCCTCTGTCGATAAATACGCTCAGACAGTTGCCGAACGTGCCAAAGACGAGTTCGGTCGAAGCACATATGGCCGATGGACGTTGAAGCCTGGCGAGGAGAACCGGGATGAGGAGGTCTATATCGGTCGTGTCACTCCTATCATACACTTTACTATGGGAGGTGTCGCTATTGACAACAAAGCTCGTGTTTTGAGACAGCGTGATGGCAAACTTGAGCCTATTCCGGGTTTGTTCGCTGCTGGAGAAATCACTGGTGGTATCCATGGAGATAACCGACTCGGAGGCTCATCTCTGTTAGAGTGCGTTGTCTATGGACGAACTGCTGGTGTTGAGATTGCGGCCTTGTCTGAGTAGAAAATCAATGTATCTCAGGCATGCTGTCGTGTATGACTTAGGTCAATATTTAGTTACTCACATTATGTGAGGTGCGTTTTGTTTAATAAGACAAGCATAAACCATCCTCTCCATCATCTCCTTCAAATCTCATGCGTTCTGAATGCTCGGGTGTATTATTTCGTGTGATTCAACTCATTTATAACAACGAGATCGAGGCATTACACACAGCACTCGGTAAAAGAAGAATTGCTAACATTTTCAACTCTAGAATCAGTAATGCTATATCTCTCCTCACATGTTTTCGAATACTGAGGAGTTTCCCAACATGACTAACAAACTTCATGAATGAAATCCATCCCCTCACTAAAACCTGGCTTTTACCATAATAATATCCCATCTTCTAATCATACATCTTCAACACTCCTAGCCAGAGAGATAACCTTTGACCTTCTCAAAGACCCAGCCAACTCGCGGTGATCAATACTTGGCAGGCAGAGACTGTTTAGAATTGGCGATAGGACAGTAATACACCTCGATTGCCCAGGCACCTCCACATACCGTCCCTGGAGTTCCGACACAGGGTTTCTCGCAGTATTTGTGAGGTAGTCGAGTAGCATCCCTGTGAATGCCTCTGCCACACCAACATTCTTGCCCATCTTCGGTGCCTGCAAAGGTGTAACCCTTTGATTGACAATGGGATATGCAGATGTCACTGGACATTTTACCTCTTAGGTGGTCTTCGGGCGCCGCTCCAACTAGCATCCGGGTGTATCCATCATGAATACAACCTAGGTAGTCCCAGCCCCGGATGGTCTGTCTGACAGTACTTGGCTCCTCTTCTTTCCCGTAGTCAGGGATGAGGCCCGCCTCGGGTTCCTGGGGAGGGTCAGAGACATTAGGAGGAATGGCAGCAGAGTCAGGTCTGTCGTCGGAGGTTTTGGTGTCTTCATTCGATGGATACTGGGGCCTACCAGTCAAGGGTCGGTCTTGGGGAGCGGGATTGTGAACAGGAAGTGGTATGTTGAGAGGTGAACCTTGTGCGTCTCCTTTGTTTGGAGGCTGCTGACCATTTACTGAGGTATCTTGATTCGATACGGCTTGGCCGTTTCCAGTATTCTGGCCCGTTTGGCTGTTCGCTGGCCCAACAGGAGCTGTGGTGGGCTCGGCAGCCACAACAAGCTCACAGAAATAACCAGAAGCGCAATGATAACAAGGCCAGCCTAGGCCACAAGGGACGGGCTGGGAAGGTGTTTCTTGTGGCGGGCAGAACCATCCATTCAGACATTCTGCACATGGAAATCCTCTGCCAGGACATGGACCGGAACCTGGCAGTCCAGCTATGGAGTTTGGCTCGCAGGGAGTCGGAAGGGTTGGACATGGCCGGGGGTCGACGTCAGGACAGCCAAGAGGTAAGATCAATGGCGACTCATCTTGGTAGTCCCCATAGCCAGCACCACTCATCATGGATATCTTCTCATGCTCGGTTTGTTGCTGAGCTCGGGCTACTCGATCTGGTGCTGCAAGTGCGACAACCTCAGGGGCAATGAGTTGTGTAGAATCAGTGGAATCGAGGAAGGGCTTCAAAAGTCAGCCTGAATTATCGTCTAACTGATGAATATTAACTTACTAGGTCATCTTGTTTTGCTGCCGAGTAGCGTTCTTGAAATTGCTGCTCTTGTAAGCCTTGAGGTATGATCTTGACATCCTCATTGGAAAGGGGCTTTGCTGATACTGAAGTAACCAAGGCGAGAAAGATGATAGTTCTGAGGCCGCAGGGCTGTCCTCGAGTTGAAGGTGTTGACGAAATCATTTCCAGGTTGAGCACGGGTAGAGAGAAAGACTCTATCAGATATGATATCTTCCAAAAGACAGGTGACGCGGTACCAAAAAGGAGGTCCAAAATTCGATGGGTGTAGCCGAGAGTGTAGTGGCTTGATGGAATGAGATGGATGAGGAGAAAAGAGTTGCAGGTCATCAGTATGTTATCGGAGTGTATCTGCTTTAATATCGATGCGAGAGTTCGAGTGTGCTTGCCCTTCTTTGTGGCCAATGCCAACTACCTACCAACATCCTACTGACATAGCTAGTATACATGTGCCATAGGTCTTGCCCGATTTGCCTCCTACAAGTTGCACTCGATAGATACCAAGGCAGGTCAGGCTCTACCTGGTTGCCGACTTCAAGAACCTTCCCATCTGTCAACCGGAAAGAGCATATTGGGCTGTCTCTTCATGGGAGTGTTTGAAGGTAGTAGTTTGGGCCTTGGTGGTAGTCACACCCACTCTTCCACGTCCAATGTCACGAAACTCGCACTAGAGCTTCACAGTGCCCAATCTTCCCCATTGAGCGCCTTGTAGTCTGGCTAGAGATCAAGCCAGGTTTCTGTAAATCATCATGGCGCAAACCATTCTCTATACCTATTCTCTATTCCATAACAACGTCATCGTCTACCAGCAATTGCGCCGTTCCAAACTTGACCACCCTTGCCCGTCGTATGGTATTATCTCTAAATATCGCCTGTAACTACTAGTATCTCTGCACATGACAAATACCAGGGTCGCTCTAAGCAGATTTGCTCTCCTCCTTTCCCCATCGCGATGTCTCGTCGCCATCCTTCCATTCCCGCTCAACGTATCCGAGCTCCTTCTTGACCTTTTCGACAGTCTCCTTGTCACCCGTGTTCTTTCCAGCGTTATCGCTTTTTGAAGTTAGCACACGGTTCAGGTGGATTTCGAAAGTGCTTCTTACCTAATCTTAATAGCAGGGCGTCCAGCGGCCGAGCTAAGCTTGATAACAATGTTCAGAGGAACTGACTTCGTACCATTTGACAGGTGAGTAAAGTCGTTGGTCAAGAAGGTTCCAACACCAAAAGTTGGTTGGAAGCCAAGCTTCTCCGAGATGGCCTTATACTCGAGGCATCGCTCGATGTTGAGCGAGTCTGAGAATACAAGCAACTTCTTTTCCTTGATGCCCTGTGCGTCATAGTAATCACGCATCATCTTTGTGTATTCAGCAGGATCTCCAGAATCTTGCCGAACTCCTGCAAACGCCTCAGCATACGTCTTCATGCTACCATCCTCCTTCTGGAAAATCTCGGCAGGGACACCTCCCTCAACTGGTCGCACAGGGAGGCTGAATGAACGGAGGAATTCTTGAGTTCCAAAAGTATCAGTCAAAGCGATTGCGAGCTTGTTGCCAAAACAGCTGACCCAGTGCCGGAGCGCTTCCTCAGTAGCCTTCTTGTAGTCGCCAATGATTGATGCTGTGCCCATAAACCACTCATGGGCAACTGTGCCAACAGGAGGGATGTTGAATCGCATGGCCAAGTGAACATTACTTGTACCCGAAAGCTTGCCAGGGAAGCCCTTCTTCTCTGCCTCCTTTGAAGCCTTGACGAGTCCTCGGAATACCAGTGCTTGTGTATGGTAGTCGCGCCGTCTTCGTGTGCCAAACTCCGAGGTGATACAACCTGCCTCGAGCAATTGCATGCCCTTGTCAAAGGCCTTCTCTTCCTGTCCTTCGTAATTCCAATCCGTATCCATAAAACGGAAATAGGCCTCCGAGGTCAGAGCAAGAATAGGGATCTCGTAGAGGATAGTGTCGACCCATGTTCCCTTGATCTGAATGTCGACATCACCGACAACGGTGTCCTCGCCAGTGTCTTTGCCAACGGGAGTAAAGGTCGCAACCACCTGCTCTCGTGGCGCAAGTCGAAATTCCTTGAGGAAATTGAGGTACTCTGGGGACAGGTAATCGCAGTGCTGCTGGAGGAATCGGTATTCTTCGGTGGAAAGAGAAATATTTCCGAGCTCTATTTGCCATGATTAGTCACACATTGTTACCCCGGCATTCAATCGCACGTACTTCGGATTTGCTCCTGCAGCCAGTTGAAGGCAGTACGTGAAAGCTTCTTATCTGGAGTTCTATTCGTGTACGCGTAGGTTACAGGCACGTCTTTGAAGAACTTGAAGACGGCGCATTGCATCGTCAACTTGTACAAGTCGGTATCGAGGAAGGAGATGACACCCTCGGGAAAGGGCGAAGAGCTATTGAAATCCATCGTAACAGGGTATGGCAATAAGGTCGTCTACGTGTCGAATATAACGAAATTGGGTATAGTAGTCACAAGTTCAGTCGTCAAAACTCCGTCAGTGAACAATGGCTTCGTCTCAAGGATTCACAGTTCAGCTCTTGGTTCGTTGCTTGGTGTATTTTTGGCGTCAAGTGAAGACCGAGGGGTATGTGTCTGGCTCGCGAGCGTTATATACAAGGTGAACGTTGAAACGTCTTGTGTCGTGGGTGAAGGGGTAATGATGTTTGGTTGAAGTCACAAAGTTGACAAAGGAAAGAAGGGCAAAATGTGACGCACTGGACAGACCAAGAGCGCTAGAAGTATTGACGTTTGGGGTCCATTACCACTACGCAACCCGCCCGAACCGCCTCGACAACGGAGCAAGTGAGGGGCTGTCTGGCACTGGAACGACTCTCCCTCCCTGAGACTGCCATTGCTTTCGTGTAGTGGGGTGGAGGGGCATTTGTGACGCTCTGACCACACCTTAAATCTCTACACGGAACAATGGTCGCCCAGGAAGAAAAAAAAAAAAATTATCGATAAGGCCAAACTTTTTTTTCTCTTTCTCTTCCATCAGCCTTGTTTGATCTTTACGCCTGGCTACTCGGCGGTAAGAATCAACAAACCGATACTTCGCGCGGTTATCCGACATACAATAACAAAGGCTGGGTATTTAGTTCACTACAATTGGGACGCCAAACACGAAACGAAACGAAGAATTCGCATCCACAATCACCGCAATCATGGATGTCCATCGGTGTCGATTCATCCCCTACAAACCGTCCGCGATCAATGCCATCGCCTTCTCACATCCCAAGACCCGCACTGGTGTTCAAGCTTCCCTCGCAAGGTTAGCGATTGGCAGGGCGAACGGCGACATCGAGATCTGGAACCCATCCAACGGTTCATGGAATCAAGAACTGATCATCCCAGGAGGCAAGGACCGCAGTGTCGATGGCCTTGTCTGGGTCAATGAGCCTGATCAGGACCTTGGTGAAGGGCGCATTCAAGCTGGAAAGTCGCGTCTTTTTAGCATTGGCTATACCTCCACTGTGACAGAATGGAACCTCGAGACGGGAAAGCCCAAGAGACATGCCAGCGGTCAGCATGGCGACATCTGGTGCATGGCCGCTGCCCAGCCCCCTCCTGATAGCAAGACAGGTTTTGCTGCCGACTCCCAAGATACCACCAAGCTCGTTGCCGGAACAATTGACGGTGAGCTCGTCATGTATTCGATTGAAGATGATGATCTGCGCTTTCAACGAGTTCTTCTTCGATCACCTACCAAGAAGGCTCAGATGGTCAGCATCGCTTTCCAGTCTCGTCGAGTTGCAATTATTGGTTGCTCCGACAGCACCATCCGTGTATACGACATTCAGAAGGGCCACATGTTGCGTAGGATGACACTGGGCTCGGATCTCGTTGGCGGCTCCAAAGACATCATTGTCTGGTCTGTCAAGGCTCTGCCGAACGGCAACATCGTCTCTGGCGACTCAACCGGTCAGGTTTGCATATGGGATGGCAAGACGTACACGCAGACACAGCGAATGCAGAGCCACAAGTCCGATGTTCTTAGCATCGTCACAAGCGCCGATGGTAGCACAATTCTTAGCGGAGGCATGGACCGGCGAACCATTCTTTACAAGCCCAACACCGGCGCTGGTCAGCGATGGACCAAGGTTTGGGGCAGACGATACCATGATCACGATGTCAAGTCTATGGCCTCTTTTGAGAGTGGTCCCATCAGTGTTGTCGTCTCTGGAGGTAAGAGCGAATACTCGCATCCATCTGATTATGAGTAATGCTAATGGGATCCTAGGTCCCGACGCCAATCCAGTTGTGATTCCCTTGAAAGAGATGGGACGCGAGAACCACCGCATCATGTCGAGCCTCCCTCAACAGCCACCACTTCTGAGCGCTCCTAAAGCTAGATTCGTTGTTAGCTGGTGGGAGAGAGAGGTTCATGTCTGGATCTTGCGACAGTCTGCTACGGATATGTTCAGCGCTGCCGGAGAGGACGTGGACACTAATCAAAACCGAAAACTGCTCAAGACGATCGTTGTCAAGGGTGACTCAAATATCACCTCGGCTTCTATCAATAGCGAAGGCACTCTACTCGTGGTATCTACTGCGATCGACGTCAAAGCCTTCAGTCTGGACCATCAAAATCCCATCAAGCCTTCCGATGTCAGACTTTCTTCTATCTCTCTACCACAAAAGCTCACTAGCGCCGGTGCTACCAAGGTACAGCTATCGCCCGACACACGATGGCTCTGTCTCGTCCAGGAAGGTTCTCGAGTTCAGATGGTCAAGATAGACTTGCCTGAAGACTCTAGCGCATCTGCCACATTCCAGCCTCAACTACAGAGACTCACTCGTCTGCGACGACAGGTCCCGCGCTATGTCCTCAATGGAGGTCTCGGCAGTTTTGACAGGACTATCACACGGCTTGCTTTCTCCGCAGATTCGAAAATGCTTGCTGCCTCGGACCTTGCCGGATACGTTGACACTTGGGTCTTTCGCAGTGAGAGCGAGCGCCTGCAGAACGGGGCGAAGGATGGTGACGCGTCCTCATCCGGGGAGAGCGACTCCTCAGAGGATGAGGGAGAGGCGGGTGCCCAAGACACGGAACGCTGGGTTCGCAACCCTAACGCTAAGCTCCTTCCCAAGCTACAATCTGCAGCGACAGTGCTTTCGTTCTCGGATGACGTACCTGGGGGTCTCGCGCACACAGGGGATGGCGAGCCTGCTGACGATTACACCTTACTGGTCATCACATCGTCGTGGAATTTGATGACACTCCACCCTCTCCAGGGCTCACTCACCCCCTGGTCTCGTCGCCATCGTGGTCGCAAGGCTCTGCCGGCACCTGTACAAGATCTACTTGACCTTGCCAAGGGTGCTTTCTGGCAAGGCTCGAGGGTTTGGGTTTACGGAGTATCTTTCCTCCTTATGCTTGATATGGCTCAGGATCTCCCCAAGCCCACTCAGGAGATGGAAAGCAGCGAGCTCACTGCTACTTCTGGTAAGCAGGGCCTCAAGCGCAAGCGTTTTGGCCCGTCTAGTGGTGCTGGTGGCAGGATGGAACACGGCAGTCTCGCACCTTCGCAGATACGCAAACACACCGCTGATCAGTGGGAGGACGTCGATATGGAAGACGCACCTCGACCCGAAGATGCCAACAGTGATGACGAGGACATGGACGACGCCAATGGTGAGTTGGCGCAGCTTCGCAGCCGACGAGAGAACGGCAACGCTCTCGAGGTGGCCGAGACTGGCGGTGAGCGCAAAAGCTGGTGGATGACTTACAAGTACCGTCCCATCTATGGCATCGTGCCCATTAGTACGGATGACCAACCTCTTGAGGTTGCGTTGGTGGAGCGACCAACTTGGGATGTGGACATGCCCGAGAGTTACTTTAGCCTGGAGCAATGGCAGAGATGATTGTGCTCTTGAGGTGGGACGAGCGGAGTCGAGAAGGGGGGGAAAGTTGAGATGAAGAGCTGGGACAAGGCTTCTTCCTAGATGAGGACGAAGAAGGCATAGACGAGATGGGTCGGCATTGCAGAGTTTGAATGGGGCTTGATATTGGGCCATAGGTATTGGGCTGATTTGCGTACGTAACAATGTACATATTCTGATCCTTCGATGTTGTATGTGCATCTTGATCTCGTCGTCATGCCTATGGGATGGATGAGAACTTTGGATCAAATCGACTGACGATGCGATACATACGTTGGTGTTTACTGCCGGCCGAAGTCCATTTTCACATTTGAGAACGATATAATGCCGCAAGACAATGACTGGTGGCTCGCCTCGTCGACAGTCATGGAATAATCAAACAGGGGTCTTTCTTTCAAACATCACCAAGCCTTTCGACCTATTCTGAACACCCCCAGTCCACCCACATTCCGGACGACATGGATGAAACCAGCGATGTCAACGCGTGGCCCTATAAGGGCATTTGGATTTCCGCGCCATATCTTGCACGGGGATTGTTGATTCCGTCGTATGGAAGAAGTGGACAGGGCTGTATCTTGGTATAGATGACAGATGACGGACAAGGTGGATTAGAGACCGGATGACAGTGCTACGTAGTAGATAGAGTGTGTCCTGTGTGTTTTTGAAGGGACCTTAGTTTGAGGGTATCGTCAGAGGATGTCTCATCGTAGTAGTATGTATCATTGCTTGAAAAGTAGTTGTAAGTATTCAGCGAGACATTTGGTATATGGTTTTATCAACGTGATTTCAGTTCGGAATATGTGATATGAAGCCATAAAATTTTGCTCATTTGCTTCGATTATAATATGAGCACTCATAGCTAATCAGTTATTGTATCAGTACCGGAACATGCCAAGTCCAGTAATCGAAAACGAACTTAATCTATGATGGAGGATGGATGTCAGTGTTGGCCGACGAGCCGTGGTTGAGTGGCTCGTCGATGCTCACGGGGTCCGTGGGGTCCATGAGCATCGACCATGTGCAGAACATGAACGCTGTAAATTAGAGCTTGCGTGGATTTCCACTGATGAGTAAGATAATTAATTAAGGATAAAAACTGTATAAATTAGCACAAAAGCTTGCACGCACGCAAGTCATGAAGCACCAAAAAAAGATGACGCGGCCTTCGTTGGTGGTTGTCGCACAAGCCACCCCAGTCCGTGGGCTGAAGAGAGAACGGGGGCCTTTTGGTGCGAAAGAGTCGCGTCTTGTTAAAAGATTGGCTCGAATCATGTCGAGCCGGTCATGTCTAATTCGTAGATCTCGAATGCTATGTGTTTAATTGGGTAGAGTCAAGAGTGATTTTCCAGTGATTCGTTCGGATAGGTTACACCGACAAGATGGGTCGTGGCCGTTTTGAAAGAGGGAAAACAACGAGAAGATCATGGCTGGCCTTCGTATAGGACTAATTACGATACAGAGTACAAGAGATGGCGATACAGTGTGGTTTGAGGGGGTCCGGGAGGGATAGGGATATCAACCCTGAGCTGAGGGAACTGTCCGGCTCCGACTGTTGATGGTCTTGGCCATGGCCCCTTGTGGACACTGTTTGGTTTCCAAACGTCTGAGCTAACGCCGACTGCCAAGTCCATCTAGAGACGCAGGGTGAATAGTGATAGACAGTGTTTGGGTCGTAACGTTGCGTGATAGACAAATCTCAGTGAACTTGAATAAGCCATGGGAAATTGTCAAGGGGCGAGACGCGACATCCAAGAAAATCATATCAACATATTGTAGACAAAGCAAGTCAGAAGTTGGATCTTGATGGCTTGCAACAAACATCAGATTTAGAACAAGCCATAGCCAGGGGCAAGCCCACATGAGAAACTGTATGCCAAGTGAGTTAAGCTTCCTTGGACCAAGAACGAAAAGGAAAAACCAAGACGTGTGTTGGTTGACTGGTGAATTAATTGTATGCAGGGTTTTCCCTAGAGAAGAGGTATGGCGGGCATGCGTGGCCTGTCAAAAATCGAACAAGCCACATGCTCCCTAAAGAGAGAGATCATTTCTTTTTTTCGTTCTGGGCTAAAAAAGGGGAGTTGCGTGGCTTGTTAGGAACCAGACCATTTCATTAGCAATCTACAACTAATAAGTGCAAATGTGTTTGCGTGGGGACACATGCAAAAGTGACCAAGAGCTTGCATCCTGCAGGACAGTTAAGAAGAAAACAAAACAAAAATAAGAAGAAATAAACACAAGGCTGTTGATGAATCGTGGGTCTTGAGAAATTACAAAGTCCTCTCGAAAACTGGATAACAAAAATAAACTGGAGGATTATGAAACTACAACGTCCGTGATTTCGCGATCTCAATGGGGCACAAACTGGGGGGATTCGAGACGAGCAGCCAGAAACAATCTAGCGTGTAAAAAAGACTCGTCTGTAGAAAATTCCGAATGCTAAACCACTAATGAAATACAGTTTTTTTTTCCTTCCCTTCCCTGAATGTGTGGCTAGAGTTCTAGGCCAGGGGTATTGGAACGAGAAGACGGGCACAAAACGCTGTGGACCTCTAGTCGTAGGCATGGGGTTGCCTTGGACAAGACCCCTTCTGTGAGATGGTGCCTTGCAAGAGCTGTGGCTACCTATCGTGGAAGTATTGTATTGTGTAAATCCTGAAACATCTCACTATTCTTGCAAAGAAGCCCAGTATACTGGAATAGAAAATTCCATCCTCAGTTCCAGGATCGACTCCAGTCTCCAATGCGGCTGTGCAAAGAGGTAACTTGCTAAATTGACGTTATTCTCTGGAATTTAGCGGAGGAAAATAGCCCAGTGGCTCTGGTTTTTTTCGCTGAGCCACAAGGTCGGCTCTGGAAGGGGGCTTAATCGTTTCGCATCCACTCAGCGACCAGCACCACTGCCTCGTCATCGCCCACCACGACAGGAGGGCACGTACCTGGTCATGTACAGGTACATCCTGCCTCGAACCCGCCCTATCACATCAACGATGTCTTTCTCCCCCCAGCTTTTTCTTCCCCTACTGAGAACACTGCAGTGGATCATCTTCAGGGCCCTGAACTTTTTGATGTTAATGTGCCCGTTGATTGAAACAGACGTCTATCAAATACCTAGCTGAGATTAGGTGTATTATCATGGATTTCGCGTCCTTATGCTTGATATCGCCTCCCGGTCATCCAGTCTTGAATATCGCTTTTCGGGATGGAACTGCAAATCCCATCATCATTGCTCGTTAATCCTGTACATAAGCACACATCGCCATCCCCGATCTACTGTACAATGGAAGAAGCTACATGGGCAAGCTGGGCGACAATAAAGGACGGTTCTGGGTACCGGTGTTTTTCGCTTCCCACAACCCGTTGACTAGACTCTACCTACTGTAATCATGATGAGAACCTTGCCCAATAGTGCCGTAAAACCAGAGATCAATTAACCCAGGATAAGTTATGCTTGTTCTCAAAGAGTTATCATCTTCGTAAACTACGTATCCCTCAGAGGAAAAACATATAGCCTTAACCGTAAGCCTTTCTTCCCATACCATTTCGCCTCTTGATGATGAATGGTGTTGCGCGGACTTGGGTCATGTCTGCTGAAGAAACGTACCTAAAGAATAAGCCTTCATTTTAAAGGCCTACGTCTTCGTCTTCGCAATCAAAACGACAACAAAGCATTTACGTAGAACTTGTGATGATACTGCCTATTAAATATACATCAATCGAAATCGCATCCATAACTTTTTTTTTATTCATATCGTTATCGAGGTGAACGCTGTTTTCTTTTTTTTTTCTTTTTTTTTTCACTCTCCTGGTCATCTTGATCCCTCAAAGCCTGAACAGCTAGACAAAGTGACCCCATCTTGACTGCTCCCTCAGCAGCAGCTTTTCCTGGTACAAAGCCTCCCCTCGGTACCGGTACACGCGCCTGCGCCCAGTAGCCCCCACCTCCACTAACTTACAGCCCTCTGATTGGCCGTGGCGCTCGCTGCTGACGCGTAAACTGTCATCGTAGGTCTAACTTGGGATCGGACGAGAGCGAACGAGACGCACACCCTCCCGAGACACCCCATCCCATTCTTCCCTTATTCCCCTGGTACACCCCCGATTCTCATCGCCGCCTGGTGTCCTAACTCTTTTGCCCTTCTCTGCCTCTGCCTCTGCCTGCCTCTGTTGCTTCTGGCCTCGTCACCCGCTCTTACGCCAGTCGCCCACCATCCTTTTACCACTTCCTTCAACTCCCCTACCCCTCCCATTTCTTTCCTCACGACAAACCCGAATCGACGACACCTCTTCTTCTTATCCCTTTTAAATAATATCTAAAAGGATACCGACCCGTCGCAGCTTGCACCTCGACAATTTATCGACGCTAGCCACCGAGGCATAGGCAAGCGCTTAGTCCCCTGCCACATTCAGTGGCAATATCAGCAAAAGGTCTACGAATACACACGTCGTCTCGCTGACGACACCCTCTGTGATACGGTCACGATTTACTCGATAACGACGACGACGACGCTGGCCTTACTCTCATTTACTATCACCGGCCTACCCCTCCGACCGTCGCTTCAACTCGCAACCTAACTCTTTCTACCAAGCTACAACATTTCACGGTCCAATTCATTACGCTCAACCTAACCTTCAAACAATTCATTCACCATGGCGGACCGACGCATGCCATCGAGTCCTGCTCCCTCCCAGGGTAACGGCTACGGAGAGGAGTGGGCGCACGATCTACGGGTCCAATTCGAGGGTTTGCTTCGTGACAAGCGCATGAATGATTTGCGATCAACTTCTCGACGCGCCTCGCCCGCTGCAAGTGAACGAGCATCGAACCCAAACCTGCATGGTGCTGCCTCCATTAGCGGTAGCCGACCTACAACATCACACGCTCCTACACCTCCATCATATTCCGCTCTTCGACATCTACCAAAGATCCCAACACCTCCCGCAGCTCACGATCGTGACTCACAAAAGTTGCGAAACCTTCTCATCAGCTTATCATTGACACCAACAAAATACGAGAACCCCGGTCTTTTGGACGAAGCTCTTCAAACCATTCCCTTGGACCGAATTTATGGTGAGGCTGAGGAAGAGACACAGGTCCTGCAAGCCCAGGCCGAGAGTATGGGAGATGGACGCAAGCCCGAATGGGGTTATCAAGACTGTGTCATCCGGGCGTTGTTGAGGTGCGTTGAACATTTAAAGCTACTGGCTACAACAGTGAACTGACTTTCTCCAGGTGGTTTAAGCGATCCTTCTTCACCTGGGTGAATAACCCCCCCTGTCCTGTCTGCCTCTCCCCTACTATCGCTCGAGGCATGACATCCCCGACACCCGAGGAAAGCGCATGTGGTGCCCTTCGTGTGGAATTATATCGATGCTCTTCCCCCGGCTGTGGTGCTTACGAGCGATTCCCCAGATACGGCGACGTCTGGAGGCTGTTGCAGACTCGACGTGGTCGTGTCGGCGAATGGGCCAACTGCTTCAGCATGCTTTGCCGTGCCGTTGGTGGCCGCGTGAGATGGGTGTGGAACGCTGAGGACCACGTCTGGACTGAGGTGTACTCAGATCACCAGAAGCGATGGGTTCACGTTGATGCTTGCGAGGAAGCATGGGACAACCCACGTCTCTACTCCGAAGGATGGGGTAAGAAGATGTCATACTGCATTGCCTTCTCAATTGATGGCGCAACTGATGTGACTCGTCGATACGTTCGCAAGGCCGAGCACGCCAATGAACGCAACCGATGCCCCGAAGAGGTTCTCCTTTACATCATGCAGGAGATCAAGAACCTCCGACGTAGCAACATGAGCAAGGATGAGCGTTTCCGACTTGAGAAGGAGGACGCCCAAGAGGACCTTGAGCTTCGACGATATGTTGTGGCCTCTATTGCCCAGGCCGTTACCGACCTTGTCCCCGGATCAAGCTCTGGTAACAACAGCCGAACACAGGCCACACCGGGAAGTGACACCAAGTTGCCTGCCGAGCAACCTGGGTCACAGACTGGCTCAGCAGAATGGGTGGCTGCTCAACAACCTCATAACCAGCGTTACCAGCAGCCTCGCGATCCTAGCCACCGACGACCTCTTCCTTGAATTAGTCGGCGCATCACAATTTGCGACACTTTTTCATCGAATGTTCTCATGGCTTGTTGATTGCACTCACCGCAGAGTTCTTCAATCTTCTCGGACCAACTCCTTCGTTCTTATTCTAATCTATATGCGACTTGACGACGCAGTACACATCTTTAGCCTTGTGCGTGGTCTCGACACCATGTCACACTGGCACCGAATCTATTACATATCAAACGACCTCGATGTCAGTATCATAGTTTACACGGATGCACTATATGATACTCCCACTCGACGACTTGCCACGGCCAGCTTTACTTTTCTTTTATGTCTAATACAACAACAACTTTCACAGTCACAGCATAGACTCGGCGCTGAATAAACTGCCCTTTGGCCATCTGCGCATGCAGATGGTCTGTATTCGCTACAAAGTCTTGGTTCTTTCCTTTGTCTTTTCTTTTTTTTTTTTTTTCCAAATATAGGGGGCGCATTATTGGAAAGGGCATACATATCATTCTGTATCCTGGGCAGAGCGAGGATGGGTCAGTCCCACGCTCTGGGCGTTTTTTTGGATGAAGTTCATTTGGGACTGTCATGAGCAATATGAGGCCGCCAAAAGGGTTAGGCTTGTGGTATGGGGATGTAGGAGAGCTCAATATTATGACATATTCGCAACAATGTCCAACGCTTGGATTTGACGTTTGTCGGGATCATATACCCCTGTAGTTAGAAAGTCCAAATTTAACCTGTTGCGCTATCCATCCGTACTCAAATGTGGAGTTGATGCCATTTACACGGACAGATCGAGAACGATCCTGACCAACACATCCAAAGCGTCATTCTGCACGTGCTTTATGAACCCTTTTCATATTAGAAATTCGATAGACCCAGTTGGTAAGCTATATATTTACAATCCATCGACTTGTATAGAATGCATCAGTACACAGTCCATAGGTAGGTGTCCTCCCTATAGGTATAGAAATAGCATAGCATCACGTGACCGGTACATTTGGTCGTGACGGCATGGCAATTGCCCCAACCTTAAGCAAGATCTCATCAACTTTTCAACATCATTCATTCAACATTTCATTTCTGAAACGTTGAAACACAAAATGGCATCGAATGCATCGTATCCAGTGCTGGGCAGTAGCTCAAAATTTGCCAGGAACACTTCAACTCCGCACAAGCCTATGCGGGTATCACCTAGGGTAGGCCGGACCCCAGAACAGCCTATTGTATTATCGAGTGATGAGGAGCTGCCAGTTCCCAATAAGAGAAAGGCCGAGTTTATGGGATGAACGGCGACACCAAAGAAGAGAGCCAGGCCCAGCTCACGAGATGGTCAAGAGGAGAAGAGAGTTAGAAAGTTTCGATCTCACCCACCTCAGGCCTTTCATGACATCTACGCGCGTGCACTGTCACAACGGTTCTATGTGCTCAATCGAACAAGATGTGGTACGGATGAATGTCCCGAGGAGGATATTGAGATGACTGGCTCGACTGGGAATATCTATACAGTACACATCGGTAAGAGACCAGATTGTACCTGTCCGCATGCCAAGAAGGGGAACCAGTGCAAGCACATTCTCTATGTAAGTGATGAAGGAAATTGATTGCCATCGCATATACTGACCATCGCCAGGTCATGCACAAAGTTCTCAATGCACCTTTCAATTTGACCTACCAACTTGGGCTCCTTAGCTCGGAGCTGCGTACCATCTTCGCCTCTGCTCCTCCCATCGCAGGACCAAAACAACCAGAATCAAACAAGCGCAAACCTGTTGAAGGCGACTGTCCTATTTGCTTCTGTGAACTCAAGGCAGACAGCCCAGAGACAATCGTTTGGTGTGAAGCGGCATGTGGACAAAATATACATGACGAGTGCTTCAAGATGTGGGCGCGCACCAAGAAAGGTGACGTAACATGTCCATTCTGCCGCAGTGTATGGAAGATGGATGAAGGGATGGCGTCGAGGGTGCAGAAGGAGAAGGGAGATATCGAAGACGGATATATCAATGTGGCGGATCAACTTGGTATCAGTCGACAACGAGGTGAGTAAGAGGATTGACGAGAGAGTAACCGAGCTAACGATGTAGCAGATGAGTCGACGTATTCCTCTTGGATGTATCGCCATCGGAGATACTACGACGACGACTGGGAAGACGATTATTGATCGAATGGACTCTCCGGAATTTTGAGAAATCTTGCTAGGGATTTTATCCTACCGAACCCGACATGCGAGCAGGCGTTTAAAGCACAACCAGAACGACGATTCAACTAGAAGATCGAACAGCAACTGAGTATACTATTGTCCTGATATATGTTTAGATGCCTGGCTAACCACCTCGTAGGTTGGACTGAGAGGACAAAGCATCTTTGAGCCAGATGGCATGGTTTACACTCAGCATCAGCGAGTGGACATGGTGAACGGCACTGCCTTTACCATTATCGTTTATCCAAGAACAGTCTTCGGACAGGAACCGACTGTAGGAATCTCTGCATTGATAGACACAAACGACACTGAAGTCGTACATGAACAGCATCACGTGATGGTTCAGTCAACCATCCAACAACCGGTCTGGTGGTCTAGTGGTATGATTCTCGCTTAGGGTAACACCCGAAGCATAGCGTGCGAGAGGTCCCGGGTTCAATCCCCGGCCAGACCCTTCTTTTTTTTTTTTTTTGGTGTGATCAAGTACTGTCCTGGGGGTAGATGAAGATTAAAGGGAAAGAGTGTGAAAATTATCATAGAAGCTTATGCTTCACAGTGTCTGAAAGAGACTTATAAAAAGGAATTATTTTCATGCTCTCATGTTTGAAACACGATCTTCAGCCTGGACTATTCTCAATCATAGATAGACTCTGGTAAATAATGGATGTGGTATATTGAATGAATGCTAAAGTCGGCTTACGTACGCCTCCAAAAGCCCATCACGTCGCGACAAGCTCTTAACGCGTCTAACCAGCCCAGGGGGACGTGGTAGGGAGATAGGTTGCCTGGGTCTAAGGCGTCACCCCCTGTACTTTGTCTTGGCAGCACCTTACCCACGCGTCACTGTCGCGCAAGAAACGCCCAGACTCCTGGTACTTAACCAGCCCTTTCTCTCCGTCTCACCACTTTATCCATCCCATCTTCTTATCTCTACAACTTCCATCAATTCGTCTTATACCCGTCTCTTTTTCGCAAAGTCCCTTTTTTGAATTAAGGAATACCGTATTGCCACAATGTCGTCACCAATGGCTCTCAAACGCAAGCGCTCCATGTCTGAGCTTACTTCCTCCCCCTGTTCCGTCTCATCATTCACTTCTCGTGACATCGAAGCTCTTCCGGATCCTTTCGCTGTTCGGGCTTCCACACCGACGCATCTTCATAGCCGAACTATGAAGCGTATCCGAAACAAGCCTTCAGAGGAACAGGTTCATGGTAAGCTCCTACTTCGAATTCGTCCACCATTTCTTCTTTACTAATTTGTGATTGTAGAACGCACACTCAATCTCTTGTACTCGGCACAGAGCCAACCTCAGCATGATCATGTCATGACATCTACCGAACAATTATCCATACAATGCTCCTCCCGTCCCGAGACGCAGCAACAATCACTTCACAGCTTCTGGAGAATTGCATCCGCCCCGAAATCGTCTCCTTGCACATCCGCCATTATCCAAAACACACCAACATCAAACTGTGACGATTGTGGTACAAGCCTAGAAGGTGGGATGGACGTTGACGGGTTCGACGCCGAGGACCATGCTTGTGGTGCATGTGGGAAGCATGTCTGCTTCAGTTGTTCAGTGAGCAACTTGGGTGAGCAGCGGAGATGTCTGCATTGTGCCGATCATAAAACATGGACTGGGTCGTCTTGGGTAGGATCTGGCATGTCTATCTGCTAGGTTGGATGAAAGAATATTCACTTTTGATTTTTTTTGGACTGGGAGCATTGAAAGCAGGCGTTATAGAAATATGGAATACCAAGGGGGATCGGAGTTTATGGATAAGCCAGGTTATTTAGGGGCTCAATATTCAACAGCTTGAATAGGTTCTTCATTATATAACGAGGTGATATGGCGCCACATTGACGGGTGGAAAGTATTAAGAAAAATAACAAGATCTATTAAATTATCTACAACCAGCACAGACTTGCTGCAGCCTGGTGTAAAAAGAAACGAGGAAGCTTTCAACCACGTCGACGGGTGGTAGGGCTCTTCTTGGGAGTAGCAGTCGAGGCAGCACTCAGGTTTGATCTGGGCTTCTCCTCGATAGGCTGGACCTTGCGCTTGCCCTTGGCCTTTTCAGAGGGAGCGTTCCAGTAGAAGATCATCTGAAGAGCGAGGATAGCGTTGAGGATGAAGCCGGAGATGAAACCGTAGAGGATAAGCTTGTCATCGACCTCCTGAAGGGTCGTGAAGATGCGAGAAAGAGAACCGGCAAGATAGTTAAAGACCTATGGCAATAATCAGTGAGATTCTTTTAGGTGTGGGTTGTAGGCAATGTGACTTACCGCGAATGCACTGAGCTGACCAGTTCCGCCCTGTTGGAAGATAGTGACAATCTGGGGCAGCTTACTGGCAGCACCCAGAGCACCAGCACCAGCTTGCAGGTAGCTGAGAGTCTGCGCATCAACGATGTTCTCGGCGAAGAGCGCGGCAACACTACCGGCAAGAGCAGCGATAAAGACAGCTGCAAGACCGGCTCGGCCACTGTAGTTGAGGACCAAGACTGAAATGACAATGTTCTGTCCGACAATCAAAGCAGTCTCGCCAAAGGTGCTAAAGGGGAAACCATTGCGGATATTGTATGCGAGAGAGATGATGTACGCGGTTGTCTCGAGGAGGTAAGACAGGAAGGACACGCCCTCGGCGGACTTGGAGTTGATGAGCTTGAGGATCTGGGGCACCTTGACAATGGAAGATGCGGCGATGATGCCGATGCCCAGAGCCTTGGAAACACCAAGCTTGAGACATTCGGCGTCTTCGAGGTTGACGTCAAGGAGAAGAGAGGAGTAGCATTTGTCGCCGAGGATTGAGATGCCGAGGTCGCGAATAGGCGCGGGGAGGTTGTGGGTGATGGGTTGGAGAGCTGATCGGAGGGCGTCCATGATGGATTAAGGAGGTAGAGTTGTTGGATTGTGTAAGTCAGGCGGGGAAAGAAAAAGGGTTGTTTGTTAATGAATGAAAGAAGCGAGAAGAGTGGTCACTCTTGTCTAAATGTGTGTAAGTCGCCCAGAGAGCTGCTGAAGATTAAAATGATTATACTTGGTTGTTGGAAGAAAAGTTGAAGGAATAAAGAGGCCAGCGATGCGACTGCGACTATGAAAGTGGGATGATGGAGGTGTCGCCCAATTGGGGCTAGTGCGTCTTTACTTACAATGGAGTTCGTTGATTGAGCTTCATGAACTGGAATCTCTAGCTGGACTACCCTACACTGCCATTTGCGATGTTGTCTGCATCATGAGAACATCGCAGTTTGATGTCGGAGAGGAAGATGCGTGATGACATCAGAATCGAAACACGATAATTTACAATCTCTTGCCAAGTCCTTTGGTGATGCTGTTGAGATAGATGTTGGTTGATGGATTATTCTCATTCCTCTTTCTCGTCGTTCAATGTTGGCGGACGACTGGCAGTTGATCTCAATCGCTGCAAAGGCAACTCGTTTATCTCGTTGAATTCCACCCCTGCCATTGAAGAAGCAACCTGACCAGCCCCTTTGGACAAGGGCACGTATTTTGTTTTGCGTGCTGCTACAAGACAAAGACAGGCTGTGAAATGATCCATAACGGTTTCCTCTGACCCAATAATAGAACACTCGTGTGTGACTGAGTTGAATAAAACGGCCCAAGCCACAAGAACTATAAATCACAAATACACGTGTCGAGTTAGGAAAAGGTTGAGTTGTGAAGCTTGGTAGTATTGTGCCTTGCGGGTGGATCATCATCGTCAGCACTGCCTTGGTCTGGTACAGCAGGGCCTTGTAAGTGGGTTTTGATATTCGGGTTGCCTGTCAAGCTGCCTGGTGGCCGTAAGAGTGAATGAACATCTCCGTTCTCAATCACGTTCATGCTAAAACTGACTATACCCATTGCGATTACCGGAGTATATGCTGTGATTCTGTACAGCAGTTCACAGCTTCACATTCTTCAATCTCACGTAGCATTGTAAACTGGTTAATTTGACAAGTCTTTGTACTCACAGGCCCATGTACAACTGGTCCAGAATCTGAGTCGATTTTACTCGATCGGGGAGTCTTCCACAAGCTTCTCCATACTTCACCCATGAATAAACACCCCTGTTTGAAGATGGCCATTCACCCACTGCCTTGTTTGCATAACAGAGTTAGTTTGCCAGATGACTTGAACGGTCCATCACGATATACCGAGCAAACCACGAGCGATGAACCAGGTTTGCTTGATCAAATTTGATTTCAATGTGCTATTTTCTCATTCTCTTTTTCGTTTTCCTTTAGGCTGCCTTCACGTCAGCTCCCAACCTGTCCAACCTAACGGCCCGGGCCTATCCTTGGTCCATGAACCCTGGTTAACAGTCTTCTCATGTAGTTTGGCTTGGCTAGGTGCCTTTTTTTTCAAACTTATTCCACTTTCATCTTTCACTTTCTTTTTAGTTGTATTTCTCACTCTTGTCGCTGGTAGACCTATCATTACAAGTTTTATGTACTGCGCCTTACTGGACCCAACCCTGCCCTTTGCCTTTGCCTTGCCTTGCCGTGCCCATGTTTTGCCTGACCTGACCTGACCTGACCTGAACTTGGCCTAAATTCACAAAGCTTGCCTATCATTTATCTCCTGACCCTGCGTTGTCTGTCTGCACCTTTCCCGATGTTTCCCATCAACCGACAATTTATTCCGTCATACTGCAATAAAAGATAAACAACCCCAACTTTTCCTCGTGCTTTGTTCAGCTGCTCATTTGAGCATCTTCCACTTCTTTTTTAACACTCTTTATGTGTGATTTTCTTTCGTCTTCTTTTTTTTCTTTCGTGTAGTCCATTCACCGATGAACAACATTCATATACATTTCCATACTTACATCATTCAGTTCCCATAACTTCATCAGCGTTACAATACAACACTGACCTCTCTTATCTGATCGTCACCCCGCTGACCGCTGATTGCCTCACTCTCACCTTCCCCACCATTCGCCCAAATAGTACCTACCAGTACCATCCCCGAAGACCCAAGACTGCCTACACTGGATGCGAGGGAGTGCGCCGCGCGCTGTCATCATAAGCGATACAGCTAAAACACGACTTCATCCCCTTCTTCCGTATCTTCGTCATCCTCTCTCATCTGTTTCCGACTTGATCCGCGCACCACCTTCGCCTTCGATCCTTAGGTAACCTACCTTAGTCGCAAACATGGCAGCGCCCACTGCTACAGATGCCCCGCCAGGCAATACAACGCCCTCATCGTCTTCATCAGCATCAACACCACCTCCACCGCAACCACCGTCGCCGATAGTTTATACTTATATGTATGAAAAGGACAAGAGTCCTTCCAAGCTACTCGATGCCCTTCTCCGTTCTATCGGTCGTCACATCGTATGCGCCCCCACTGTTAAACCACTGGACAAGACTTGGAACATATTCAGCTGACTGTTGTTCTCTAGGTTGCCGAGATTGGTGACAAAACCTCAATACATCTTACCCCCAAGAAGTTGGCCGCCTTCTATAAATCCGTTGGTGGCGACTATGACTGTATGCGCCCATATCTCCCACAAGCTCAAGCTCAGCAGCACTAACCGTGTATAGCTCTCTTTGAAATGCCTCACGAGTCCATCTCCTACATCTGGCAAGTCACCGGTTGCCAACACTCCCTCCAGCCCACCGATAACGACTTCGAGCCACCCTCAATACCCGCCTTGACTCCCCGTGGCTTCTCACGTTGGGAATCATTAGAAATCTTACTAGGGCCCGAAGAACATGTACCATTTCTGCAGTACGCCGTCAAAAACTGGCACCTAAAACACCCCGAGACAGGCCAGGAATTTCCACCCGAACTATCCAAGGATGTCTTTCCCACAGAGCCCGACCCAGATGTCGATCGCTGGCATGAATCCTGCGCCGATAGGTTGAGAAAAGAAGCCTTCCAGCGTGAGAGGGAAACTTCAAGGGAAGCGGGAGCTGAGCCCAAGTTCTCTTACTCTCATGTCCGAAACCCCTTCCCAAGTTCTCGACAGAGGCCTAGTGAACCTGTCTATGCCGAACGCCCTCTATACAACCATGTTCCAGGGAGATATGCCAGCGCACGGTCGACTCGACGACCCTCACCTGAGAAAACCGACAGGCACGAAAGGTTTCCACCAGGCAGAGGATTCAACGACCAGCATGCTAGACGGCGTAGTTTCTCCGACTACAACAAGGCGCAAGATGCAGAGACTCCTAGCTCATATGCTCATGGCCCGGGGGGATCCTATCTTGATCCCAACTCAAAGCGACCACCACCACCACGTCGCCATAGTATACCGAGACACGACTCATCCGATTCATCAGATGAAGAACCCACCCCACCGCGCATGAGGCGAAAGCCCGACCTTAGCCCTCCGTCTCCAGCAGCTCGCCGGTTCTCTCCGCCCCAGCCATCCCCCGGTCCCAACTCTCAGTCCTCTCGTCCCCATAGAACTGATGCCCGACCTGACGAAGGCCGACGGCGATCAACGCATAGTCCCAGCCTCCGAGAGAAGATCTCAGAAAAGGTTTCCAATATTCTCCCCAGCGGAATTACGTCTGAGAGACCCAGAAACCCTCCAAGACCGGGCTCATATAACGACTCGGCAAGGGCCCGTCGCAGTCGTGATCGAATTCCGCCATCTCGACTCAGTCGCAGCTACTCTGACTTGTCAGGCGAGTCTTCATCCGACGAGGCCCCAGATGAGGATGCTCTCAGGGCTCGCAGGATACGCGAGGAGAGGGAAAGGGATAGGGAACATCGACATCGAGAACGGGAGAGGGGTCGTCAACGAGATTTAGAACGGGAGCGAGAAGATGATCGACGGGAGCGCTACATGCGCCGTCCGGAGATGGAGAGAAGGACTAGCAGTCACACCGACATGGAACGTCGACGAGAGTACGGGGGGTATGATTCTCGGGGCCGCGAAGATAGAAAGAGATGGGACAAGCGGATGCCTCCTGATGAGAGGGGACAGAGCCCATTAGGAAGACGATACCCATCCGAACCGGTGTATCCTTAGAGAGGGTCGGGGTACTGGTTGTATTTGATGGACCGAATATCTATTCGATGATATGATTATTTCGAGGAAGATGACATCTTTCAAAGTCTACGAAGCTTGCATGGCGGGTGTAATTTGCTTAATGGATTGGATTGGATTGGATTGGATTGGATTGGATTGGATTGGCATATGAGCTGGGGTTAATGGCGTATAGGTTTGACATGGCATGAGCGACATAACGCAAATGACGAAATCGATGGTAGAAATCAAATCTCATTTCTTATCGATCAAATTGTCTTTCTGATTCACTTGTTGACAACACCATGGTGATTGATATACTATGTCCGTCGGGGATTACAATACCTTCTTCTTGCTTTCGGCTTCACAAAACCCCCACCCCCCCAAACTCATCAAAAACAAAACAACCCCTGTTGTCTAACCATGTTTAGGGAATAGCTCATCCTCACCCATTCTACAGCGGGCCGGACGGAATCCGAGAATCCCCCCCATGTTTCTTACATGTGCTATGCAGCCCCAGTCAAACGGGCCAACAACAACTGCTGGATTATCTATCTTTTTTTTAACAGGGGATTTACTGTGCCTGGACTAATTCTCGGCACTTCGGTAGGCATGTTTTCATATGGCTTAAGGCGGTTCGTGCCGGGTTTAGCCAAGTATGATTCTGTACCTGTACTGTAAGCTGTGGCTATTGACATTGCAAGGGGATGAGGGGAGGAGGGGGGTTTGGGTTTTGGAACTAAAAAGCCTGAGGGGGGCTTTTGTATATGAAGGATCTTGCATATGTTGAGTGAGCTAATAGAAAAACAAAAAAAACAGCTATGGGTGTTGAAGGTGGGAAAAAATGACAGGAGATGTTGATCTGTCGTTTGATATACCTGGACAGGGAGGGACTCGGAGAGGGGAAAAAGCCTGTGCCTGTGACTCAGCTATTGACTTGTTGAGATTTAGCCGAAGATGGGCTCTTTTCTAAATTGAAGCTGATGATCTGGCCTGGTATGGTATGCATTGTACCTATGCTGCAATAGTCTTGTTCAAGTTTAGGTCAATGTATGTTGAGTGATACCGTATTGGCCCCCCACTGTCTTCTGTGCCGCTGAACTCGGCGTATTTACCTTTGGTATTCCATTTGACCTTACTTATCTCTCATTCTTAACTTTCTCTCCTTTGACGTCTTTCTTTATTATACTATACTATACACACTTGTGGTACGTCCTCTACCGCTCAGTCATCATGAGGTGTTCTATTCCTCTCGGCCTACGGGCACTCCGCCCATCGACACACGGTGCGTCCGTCTCGGCCCAACGGCTGCGATTACGAGCCATGTCAACTGTTGTTGACTACAACGGTCGTCCAGCCCAGCCTCCTCCTGCGCCTACGGGGGTTCACGAATCGGTCGAGAAGAAGAGAACTGAGAGAGCAAAGCAGATCTTGCGAGAAGCTGTTACTTCAACACAGCTGAGACACGATTGGACAAAGGAGGAGATTGCGAGTATCTACTACCAGCCTCTATTGGAGTTGACCTACCAATCTGTAAGTTTTTCTTGTTGATGCATCGGTTCTTCAGTTGGAAAACCCGGCGGTTTTATTCTTCTGGATGCCGATGTATGAAAATGGATTATTCTTAATATAACCTCTCATAGAGTACTGTCCACAGACGATGGCATAACCCCGCTGAGGTGCAACTTTGCACCCTCATGAACATCAAGACTGGCGGCTGTACTGAGGACTGCTCGTACTGCGCTCAGTCTACTCGCTACCAGAAGGGAACTGGCCTGGAGGCCAAAAAGGTCGAGACGGTCGAGAGTGTTCTTGCCGCCGCACGCACAGCCAAGGAGAACGGCAGCACACGTTTCTGCATGGGCGCCGCCTGGCGAGATATGCGTGGTCGCAAGAACGCCCTCAAGAATATCAAGTCCATGGTAGAAGGTGTAAGAGGAATGGGAATGGAGTGCTGCGTGACCCTGGGCATGATTGATGCCGAACAAGCAAAGGAGCTCAAGGCCGCTGGTCTCACAGCCTACAACCACAACGTCGATACGAGTCGCGAGTTCTACCCCAACGTGATTACCACGCGCAGCTACGATGACCGTCTCAAGACCCTGAGCCATGTCCGCGATGCCGGCATCAATGTGTGCTCTGGCGGTATTCTTGGCCTCGGTGAGTCGAGCGAGGATCGAGTTGGTCTTTTGCATACGGTATCGACGCTGCCGAGTCACCCGGAGAGCTTCCCTGTGAATGCACTGGTACCTATCAAGGGAACGCCGCTGGGAGATCGTCCAGCGGTCGAGTTCACATCGATGCTGCGGACGATTGCGACAGCACGTATCATCATGCCATCCACCATCATCCGAATCGCGGCTGGTCGCAAAACCATGTCGGAGGAAAAGCAGGCGTTGTGTTTTCAGGCGGGAGCAAACGCTATCTTCACGGGTGAGAAGATGCTGACGACCGATTGCAATGGCTGGGACGAGGATGCAGCCATGTTTGGACGTTGGGGGCTGGAGGCCATGAAGAGTTTTGAGAAGTCGCCGCAGCCGGCTCCTGAGGTGAGGGTGCTGTAGTGAACCTAGAAGTATTATGTGAAGCGAATACGTGTCGTTGAAGCATGTCGACTTCGCAGCGCAGTAGCTTCTGAATTAATCATGGTCATGATCATTGCCTTATACCGTATTCGACACCGAATATTGTTAATCATGCTTTCGATTCTGGGCTTCGGTCTGGGCCATGTGTAGTATCCCGGCATGTTACCGGAACCGGGACAGTGCCGGTTCATAGGTATAGTTAGGTGCACATTGCAGTGCAAAACATGTTGGGTGAGTGGTCACAAGCAACGAGATATACCATGAAATTGGTGAGTTGGCCAGTCCTGTTGTAAAGCCCGCATTCAGTACAGAGTACAGGGCAGGGAAGGGAAGGGAGAGAGAAATCTGATGATGTAGGGTGGGGTGTAAGGCATGGATTGGTTGACATCCTGTGACTGCAGAACAAGGGGAAGGAAGAAAGAAAGAAAAAAAAAAAAAAAAAAGACAAAAAAAAGCCATTATTTTTGACATTTCGGCACTCCACCGGAACGTGTAAAATACTCCGAAAGCCATTAACTTGATGTTCCTTCTCCAGTTACATGTTCCTTGTTACTCTCAAAGAAGGACCTGCAAGTACAAAGGGCTACGAAATAGAATCGTGAGATATTTCATATGCGGATGCCCAGGTCATGTCAGTTGCATTTTGTTATGATGGCCATGGTCTTTGGACCCTTGCATGCTGTGAGGTATACTCAGCATGTAAGTCTGCATCGCACTGATCTTCTAGTGATGTGTACATTGTAAATAATACACTTGATGTTTGCATTTGCTGTCCTTTTTATTCATCTCCAAGCTGAGGCTGCCAGCTAGGCCCTTGATCATTCTTGTTTGTTCCCGCACCTACTAGTAGTGATGGCTCGGTACAGTACCTACATTAATTCCTGGCGACCCACGACGCCCCAGAAGTTCTCAGGTTCTTAGTGCCGCCTGACCGCCTGGGGGGTGCCTGGGGGGTGGGCATCGCCGGCTGACCTCGAATCTTTGTTCTTGGGAAGGGGGCACTTTGAGGTCACTTTTACAAGAGCTGCTTGATTCAAGACAAGTATTTACCTGAAAAAAAAAAAACAAAAACCCATGGCTCAGTATCCCTAGTTGTGTGAAGAAAACCAATACAGTAAGAAAAAAACACAGAAAACACCGATATTCATGTTTCATGCTTCCATCCAACAGCCCTGTCAATCAATGTAATTGTGAATGTGAGCCTACCATTCAAGACCCCACTGGGGTACCACTGGGGCACCACTGCGTACCGGGAAGTCATGCTAGAAAAGGTACGTACTTGGTCCCCTAGAAATTCAAATCGAAATTCATGCTTGTTCCCCATCAAACATCAAGGCTGCCTGTCATGGCCCACCCCCTCCCCCAAAACTCAGGTAATGAATGCCCTTCCGTAGCCCGCGAGTCCGATTTACTGCCGGGTGCCCGCCTTTCCGCACCGTCCACCCCCCCCCTTGTTGTGCTTCTTGTTCTTGTTCCTGTTGTTCCTGCTCCCTTACCC
>JABFFC010000659.1:0-37128 GCA_013623535.1 Fusarium penzigii
AGGGGGTGGGGGGGTAAGGACGCAGACACATGACCAGTTAGAGTACGAGATCCTTGCAATGCCATTAAAGAACACAACCCTGTTGATTTGATTTCTTTGCCTCCGGTCATCGCTCTCTTCGACAGTCATGGTTGACTGATTCACTGATTGGATATGCTGGTATATCCTTGCTTGCTGTTCAACATGCCCGGCCCGGTGTGAAAGAGAGAGGGACAAAAGAGGCTGAATAATGAGACGGGGGGACAGGAGAGGCTGAGTTGGTGCAGGAAAGTCAGGCCAGACCTGGTCAGTTCTATACCAGATCAGATCAAGCCTAAGCCTGTCTTGAGCCGAAATCGTCAGGTGAAGGACGACAAGAGACGTGTGCCAGAATATCCAATTACTTTTGAACTACATTTTTGTATTGACTAATTATTCTTCATCAAACGGTTTTCCGTCTCCGATGTCTTTCTTTGTCAATCCCAATCAATGTCCTTGTCTCCAATCGTTTTTTCTTCCTTTTTCTCATTTCGTACCCGGGTTTGCGTTGCATCACGCTCTCCTTGAAAATGTCGTGCCATAACTTGAACGGGCGGATCCATTTTTCTCTTCTTCCTTCACCAGTATATTCTGTTACCGGTCCTGCGCAGGACAAAGTGGAGTCCCGGTTCCGTGCGTGGGTGACGAGTGACGACAGAACTGTGACTTTTCCACGGCGGTTTCGGCGATGGGTGGGGCCGTGCCTTCCTTCCCTCCTTCTCATGATGGTGGATTCCAGTGGATCTTTTACCTTTTTTTTTTTTTTTTTTTTTTTTTTTTTTTTTCCCAATCCATATCTTCTTTCTCTCTTACCCACCGTACCGCACCCCAGCACTCACCGAAATCTTATCGTTCACCGAAATTCTTCACCTTGGAGGGGTCGTCAAAAAAATTATTGTTTCTTCAAGACAAGCTCGTCTCCATACATTTGCGCTTCACTTCTCAAAAACTGCTTCAAGATCAAACTATTCTCCTCCCCCCCTTCCAATACTACCTTAAAATCCTACGTTCGCACATACTCTCATTAATCAATTCTTCTTCTACTTGCGCAACCACAAACAATGCCCTCCTCACAACCCGCTGCATGGACAAAAGGTCCCAGCGCAGAAGAGATTGTCAACCGCCAGGTATGATCTTCAACAGCAAATAAACACTTCCACAACCGTCGCTGACCTAATCCTCTTGTCGCAGACTGTCGGTATCAACAAGGAGACCGTAACAAACATTACTTCTACCGACTACCCTGGCCACTTCCCCGGTGAAGATCTCGCTTTCACCATCGATCGTTTCCGCGAAGCCTTCTCCGTTAAATTTCACCAAAACGACCAATTCCTCTCCTCATTCTCTCTTGTCGGCATTGACGCTTCCCTCTCCAACGCCTTTCGACGTATCCTGCTCGCAGAGATCCCAACTCTCGCCATTGAAAACGTCTACATCGAGAACAACACCTCTGTTATCCAGGATGAAGTCCTCGCCCACCGCCTCGGCCTCATCCCCTTCAAGGGCGGACGCGAAGGCTTGCACAACTTCCTTAAGTGGCACAAGAAGCCAGAAGCCGGCGAGGACCCTTATGCTGGCTGCTTCGACTGGAACACCGTCCGTCTTGAGCTCGACGTGACATGTACTGTCAACCCCGATGCTGATCCCGCCGAGACCGATCCCCTAAAGGCCTACCACAACGCCCACGTCTATGCGCGCGATATTGTCTTTGTCCCTACGGGAAAGCAGGTGCAGTACTTCAGCGGCGAGGATGCTATTCGCCCGACGAACCCGGATATTCTCATCGCCAAGCTGCGACCCAAGCAGACCATCAGCCTCTCCATGCACATGCACAAGGGCATCGGCTCCGACCACGCCAAGTTCACGCCTGTCGCGACAGCTTCATACCGTCTCCTCCCCACCATCACCATCACGAAGCCCATTCTGGGCGCCGACGCTGAAAAGTTCGCCAAGTGTTTCCCCCAGGGCGTCATCGGCCTCGAAAAGGTCACGGCTGCCGAGGCCGCCCAGGCTGGTAGCGGCTACGAGGGCCACAAGGGCGAGGTCAAGGCTGTGGTGCTGGACGCCATGAAAGACACTGTCAGCCGTGAGTGCTTGCGACACGAGGAGTTCCAGGGCAAGGTCAAGCTTGGACGAAGGAGGGACCACTTCATCTTCTCCATCGAGAGCACAGGTCAGTGGGACAGTGACGAGCTTTTCCTTGAGTCGGTCAAGCACCTCAAGCTCAAGTGCAAGAAGCTAGAGCAGCAGGTCATCAACATGGCGCGTTGATAAAACGAAGGAAAATAAACTAGAAAAGGGGAAACGAAGAGTTCAGGGTTAAAATTACCGCGGCCAAGGGGTTCATCCGGTGTTTGTGTGTGTCATTTTTGTTATATACTCTCAGCTGCATTTGTATCATATTCTCGAAATTCGCCTTGGTTCGCGGTCTCTCACGGGTAGATAAAAGGAACTAAAAAAAAAGGGAATAATGTCATGATCACGTTAATTTTTGTGTCTCGTCGTAGATCTCTCGTATTTGATCAACCCACCAGCCATCTTCGCCCACCTCTTTACTCTCGTGCATGCTTTTCTCCAAATTCACATCTTTGCTCGATTCTATTGAAACGCCCGAAATGCCCAACAAAAACCACATATTGACGCCATTGCTAGTTCTGTCCTGCTCCTGCTAGGACGTCTATTCAGAGGACGACTTGAATTTAAGGAAGAAGTTGAACTCGAGAGGGAATGCTGGATCAGTGACGACGATCTGTTGACCAGATTCCAATCCTAGCTCAGTGAGCGTTTTGCCCAAGTTGGGGCGGGTTTGCTCTTCCAGACTAGGGGGAAACTGCATATATAAAGTCTTTCCCTCGGCGCGGATCGAGGGCTTTTTCAACTGAGCCTCGGGCCGCACGGCAAATGACTCGACAAGCTCCTGGAGCGTAGAGTTGGGATCAACGTCAAGTGGACGCGCCTGACGGCCGCACACAGGGCAGTCGTCCTTCTTCTCGTGCTTGAATGTGTACGTATAAATGCTGTCGTTCCCGGAATACATGGTGTAGTTGTTCTCCAAGCCCAAGCACGGTGCTGACGAGGTCGCAATTTTGAAGGCCTCGTTGCAGCAGGCGGCAGCAATAATGGCGTTAGTGGATGCTATGGCAGGGATGATGTTCTTGATGGTACCCTGTGTGAGTGAGTAGGTGACGCCCGAGATGCCAAATTCCTGGGCTCGTGTCAGTGCCTTCTGGTACAACCAGGTGACATGCTCGGGATCGTCCTTGTCCAGAGCAGGAAAAGGCTTCTCCTGTTCCCAGGCGATGACATGGGCCCACTCAACACAGTGCTCTGGTTGTCGAGGGATAGACGCAATGGTGCAGAGGGGAACCGCAGCGCGAGGAGCGTGCATGTCGAGCTGACACTCGATACAGGACGTCATAGATGGGAATATGACTCTAGCCTGACCCTTGAAGCCTTCGGTTCCGCCATCAATCAGAGGCTTGATGGCGTCGGCGTCCTCCGCATCCTCCGCAATGGACACCAGCATGGCGTTGATCCAACGGCGAGCCTCAATACTGTCAAGTCCACAGACAACTAGTTGGAACTGCTTGTAAAACTCTTCGTCGAAATCCTGGATCCTGTTGTTGTGTGCAGTGATGGAGACGCCCTTGACTCGCTTCTGGACGAATTCGGCAGCGACTTCTGCCTTGTACTTGCCAACGTCATGTTTGCGGAAGAGAAACTGCCGATTGAGGTTGGAGATGTCGATGGTGTCTGATATCGCGACGTGATGGTTAGTTGAGGTATGGAGCAGTCAGAAAGAAGACATAAGACATACCCATGTCTATGACATGAATGTTCTTAAACCGCGACATGGCGAGGTTCTTCAGAATCTCACATCCCAGACCACCGGCACCACTGCATTTTGTGTTAGTGGGTGTTCAGGTTTAGCCTGGAGATAGGCGAGCTTTTCGTGGTGTTTCACATACATGACTCTGATGATGATTAGCATGGAGTTTCCGCCATAATCAGGGATGGAAGACTCACAGAATCTTGAACTTTTCAAATTGATCGAGGTTTTCCTGTGCCGTCGCGTCAGGATCCGTGAAAGGACCTGCATTTCGGCGGATATGATCAAGATATCTCCTGCCATTGTCACGATCAGATCAGCATCCTCGGATTGCGATTGTGGTAGATAGCTGGCTAATGGATGGGCTCAAGCTATGCTCGATTGAATCGACTCACCATCGTCTTTCCTCGGAGTTGAGATGAGTGGCGGATTGAGTCTCGACACTCATTTTTTGTATGTTTGAAAAGCTCAAACGAGTGGTGAGCAAGTATATTTATTGTGCCTGAGATAAGTTATAGGTGGAAAAGTTGATGTCGGACGTGTACCATTGAATAAGGAGAGAGACAGTAATAACAAAAGTAAGGTAAAGTATAGGCAGCCGCAGTGGGTGGTAGTGGGTGGTAGTGGGTGGTAGTGGTATAGTGGAAGAGGTGGAGGTGGATATACTGACTGTAGGAATGTTGGAAGATCGTCATCCCGCGTTTCGGTGAACTCGGTAAGCTCGGTGAGTGCAAGCCTGCAACTGCAGGGTGAATGGAGGTGGGGTTTCATGACTTTTCATTATGGCCTGCAGGTGCCCGCCTGCCCGCCTGCCCGCCTGCCTGCCAACCTTAGGTACTTGCCCAGATACCCTTCCAGATAGAACCTTCTACTGGTAACTTATTCAGTTCAACACAACACAACCTCAACACGACCTTCAACTCAAGACAGACCTTTAATCTTGACTCCATCACTAAACATCTCCCTAAATTCCAGTGCTTGGTTGTTTTCAACAAATCTTCACTTCTTGATATGAAACGAAACAAAACAATGGCCTAATATATATATCCATCATGGACGAGCTATTCACACCTGTTAGCACTACATATCTAAAATCTCGAAAGGATCACGAACCTCACCTCACAGATGTTAAACCCAGTACTCAGCAGCCTAACGCCACCTCAGTACCATACCAGGCCATCAAAACCCCCCAAGATGCCCTTGATGCCCTCAAGGGTCAACCTGACTATGACACCCTCATAACGACACTCAAGTTTCTCAGCGACCGGCACCAATTTCGCCCAGGGGCTCCTCACCCAAAGAATGCGAGTATCGTGCATCAGTTAATCACAGAGATCGTTCCCAACTACTGGACCCTGCTTCTCGAGGGGGCGTCTCATGCTGGGCTGGACTCGGACTCTTCAACCCCCCAGGATGCTGAACTACTCGTCCGCTGTTTAAGAAACGTTACCGGCCTCAATGCCACCCTCATTCAGATCAAAAGCCTGCTGGGTGAATCGCGGCAGGACGAGACCGCGGCAAAGCGCACTGATGTTGCCTTGAATCTAGGCATCTTTTTGGATCTGCTCAACACGCTTCTATCTGGCGATAACACAGTTCACGACATATGGCATTCTTCAACAGGTGAACTTGCCAACCTGGGCCTGAAGAAATCACAAAAACAGAGGCTATGCTCGCTTCTGACCAACGGCCAGATTGTATCCATGGCTGCAGAGTCATTAACTATCACCGGTAGTGATAGGTCACGAAATGCGACTCTTTGGATCACAGATGGCGTCGAGTACAGTAAATGGTTGGCACGTAATATAACCACCTGGGCGAGACTTGACCTAGAAGCGAACGATCTCGATACTTGCGCCGATCTGTTTCAGAGGTCACTATCTCTGAACTACTCTGGTAGGTTCAAAAGACCATACCCTGGACTGTCACTGACCGTCTACTCTAGAAACGTTTATCAGAGTCACCATCGAGGGCCTGTTACTATCCAAGGACGTATCCCAAAATGCATCATGGTCTAAATTTGCGCGATTAGCCCTGAGCCAACCGAGGACTTCCAGAAAGGTCCTTCACGCACTCTTAACACAACTATCGAGTAAATTTCTTGGCCATGTTGATCTCAACAGCAAGTCACCCGACGATGCTGTCTCTGCCGTGGCTGGACTTCTCCAATCTTTGGTTTCTGAAAACGAGTCCATAAGAAAACTCCTTACAGTATGGTGCACTTCATCTTCTGGAGCTGGCCTTGGAGATGGCGTAGGCATTCGTCGTGCCGTGCTGGCAGTCTTAGCACAGGACAGGAATACTATAACTGCACTTCTTGAAGAGAGTATTGCTCAATTCGGAGATGAGCTCTATATCAAACATACGGCGATGCTACAACAAGACGGTACGATACTCTTGCAACCCCACTCACGACAGCGGAAGAAAGCTGACAATAATTCTAGTTCATGCCCAGATTCTGCTTCTTGCTGCGGGCTACGTACATCGACTGTCGCCTATCAAATTGACCCTGCTCCTTAGGTCAAGTACCTACCTGAGTACAATATCGAATCGAATTGGCTCAACACAAGTAAGAGCTCGATTTCTTGGACTGGTCGTTGGAGAAGCCCTTTCTGCTCTCATAGACAAGACAGACAAGAAGTTGGACTTTCACATAGAAGATTCTAATTCCGAGGAGGCGAATCTACTCAAAAGTCTAACCCAGATATCTGATAACCCTGGACCTGTCGACCCTTTGCTCTCGAGTGCAATGCCATCGGTGTCCTCTCCTCCTCCCCATTCACTCAAACCAAAAAGCCCCAAGTCCTCTACCAAAAAGTTTGCGGCAAAGGTAAAACCTGCTATCACTGAGGTAAAACCCAAGGCCATAATCGAAGAAATCAACTCATCAGACGAGGAAGATGACGATCTCGTGCCATATTCTAAAGGGTCCGACCCCGAAGATTCCGATGACGACGCCACCCTTGTCCAGCGCAATAAACCCAAACCACCTGTCTATATCCGCGATCTCATTACTTTTCTTCGTGACTCAGAGTCCTACGATAAGCAGAAACTTGCTCTCCAGACAGCCCCGATACTCATTCGCAGAAAGGCCAACTATGGCACAGAAGTTAGCTCTCATGCTGATGAGTTGGCCGGGTTGCTTGTTGGCCTGCAGGACAAGTTTGAGCTAGAAGACTTTATTGACTTGCGTCTGCAAGGCATGATCGCATTGATTGTAGCGCAACCTAAGACCATGGCACCGTGGTTTGCTCGAACCTTCTTTGAGGGTGACTATTCCTTGACCCAGAGGACCTCGGTT
The DNA here is from genome assembly GCA_013623535.1 of Fusarium penzigii. Classification (NCBI taxonomy): domain Eukaryota; kingdom Fungi; phylum Ascomycota; class Sordariomycetes; order Hypocreales; family Nectriaceae; genus Fusarium; species Fusarium penzigii. The sequence continues at coordinate 7,149 of JABFFC010000659.1, forward strand.
CTCATCGCCCTCGGCTTGTCAGCGCGTGAGATTGCTGGTTATGAGGTCTCGGAGTACCAGTCTGCTGCTGCTTTTCCTTCCAAGAGGCTCCCGGAGAAGATGGAGAAACTCTACATGCAGCCAAGAAAAGATGGCCACGTCCTTGAATCATCAAATCTAAATGCTCTTCCATCTAGCGCCCTTGAAAGCATTGCGAATTCTATTACATCGAGCTTCCTTGCCCCGCTTGCCGCGGAGGCTGCAGACAAAACCACCGGCCCTGATGTCCTGAAGCTCCAAAGCTTCACTGCTCGCTACAAGTCCAAGTCCAAGGTTAGGCCAAGGACTCGAGCGATACCCAACACGACGGCCTCCCTCCTTGCTACGTACATATTCGCACCCCTGACGGCACATTTCCAGGTCGCTCTCCGCTCTGCAAAGCCTTTGGTTCTCAACCCTACCCTCCTGGCACTGTATCTCCAGACACTTGGGATCGTCATCCACGCCGCTGGTCCCTCGACTCTATCACTTCCGCAGATGACAGCTGAACTTTGGGATCTTTTACTCGGTACGAGAGTGCATGTCTTGGGCGACCTTGGTGCACTCAAAGGGTGGTTGGTCGCCATGGCCTCGCTTCTTGAAGTGAATGGAGGCGACATGGGTCGAATCTGCGAGACCCAAGGCAAGGAAGTGATGGAGACGAGAGAATGGGTGGCCATGGTATTTGAGAGGACGAGGGGAGATGACGGCGGTGACGAGAACGACGTCAAGATGCTGGCTGCAGGTGTCTTGATTAAGATAGGTGAGGCAGTTGAAAAGTATCAGACACTTTTGATGGGGGATATGATCGGATTCAATTAAAGCTACCCAGGGAAGCCTCAGCAAAATTGGACAGGACAAGATACTCAGATGATCAATTAATCAATCTACCAATGCTCAAAACTCCAATGGCGCAATTACAAAAATAAAATAAAAGCGCCGCAAATCCCTTTATCAATGATAGCCGCAACCAGTCAATGATTGTTTCGCTCCCAATATCAGTGTAAATGAACAAACCGCCTGTTTACGAACTAGTTCCCATAAATCTCGATACAAGTCTCATTAGCATTTACAAGCGTGCCTAGACTGCATCCCCAATCGCCTCAATTCGTGTGGAGGTTGCTCTCCGAACCGGTAAGCTCGAAAGATAGACATTCGCCTGGCTCAGATGATCGCTGAGACTCATAGCCATCCGGCGGAGCTCCTCTTTGACATGCTCTGACGATGCTTGCCCTTCCATTACCTGTGGTGAAGGCCCGGTCGGAGGAGGAGGTAGAAGGGGCTGGTGTCGAACAGGGTGATGATAATCTTCTTGTTGGGAGGACTGATCCTCAGAGTGCTGAGAGTGGAAGGTGAGCTCAGGCACGGTAGAAAGTTGAGGGGTTAGGAACTCGGGATCCGTGTCGGCGAAATCGCTCAAGGAATACGGTCTACCCTCGCTGGTTGTTTGGCTGTTGGATTGCTGATGCATGGGTGGTTGTTGTGAGAACAACGACTGTTCCTGCGGCTGGAAGGCCAATGGAGGTGGAACGGGGTCGTGGCGCTGCGTTTTGTTGACGTGAAAGTCCGCAACAGCATTGGCATATTCGGAATCATCAGAAACGTATATGGACGGCTCACGAATCGCTGATGAGGAGGAGGATGGTATATACAGAGAGGCATGCTTCTCTAGCTCGAATGGATTTGCGGCGCCAACCTCTGATCCAGCTACAGATCCGACATCAGAATGCGATGTGGAAGGTCGCGGATACTCGGTGATGGGGTCGGCAAAACTCATATCCAGGTCGATGAGACTTCCCATTGAGGCTCGATTATCAATTGGCAGAGGAGCGGCTAGATCGTCGAACTGAGCCGACGGCTGTAGGGGCTCAGTGGGAGGATGGATGAGACGGCTGGTGCTTGGTCCATCGTCGTTGAAAGGGAACTTGAAGGTCTCGGGGTTCATGGGCGCTGGAGGTTGAGCAGCAGTCGCTGGAAACCTGAACATCTCGGGGTTTGCCGAGGCTGGGGGTTGAGATGCCATGGATGGGAACTTCCAATCCTGTGTCCTTCGGTTGTTGTTGGCCTCAATGGGGTCGCTGAGAGGAGGATTGGCATATGCGGTGGAGTCAAAATCATAATCTGCGGATGCCCTGGGATCTCCTGCTCGGATGGTGTTCAGATCTACAAACTCGGACAAGTCGCTCCCATGTAATGAGGCATCGAGATCGATGAGCGACTCCCTCACTCCAGATTCTTGAGTTGAGTCTTCCCGCAGGGGAAGGTCTGAAACTGGCGCAGGAAACAGTCTTCCGTAGTATGCTCGCGAGTTGTCCTCGTAGTTTGAAATGGTGTTGGGATCGAAGAGCTTCTCTAGGGGTGCTTTGACAGGGGGCAGTTGTGGTGGAGGTCGTCTCCTGGATTTGGGCTTCTGAGTTTGGGAAGCATCATCGAAGCCATCTTGCCCAAAGTCGACGTTAGAACCGTAAACGTCGTAGACAGCCTGAGCATCGCCATTTTTGAAGACTTGCTGATCAAACGCCAGAGTCGTGCTAAAGTTCCATTCATCGTTTGATAAGGCGGTCGATGAAAGGTCGGATGGGCCTTGAGCTCCCCCTGCGGAAAAGAGAGATTTTCGATTGCCACCCTGGGCTTCCCAAAGCTTGTAGCCTTTGACGAGATGGGCAAGGCTCGAGGTCGGGTATGCATCTTGAGTATTATGAATATAGCCATGACGTTGTATCTGCTCAATAGTAGGACGTTTCTTAGGGTCGTCCACCAGACAATATGCCACAAGATCCTTGAGTCCAGGAGAGTATTGGTCACCCTCAAGACGAGGCAGATGCTGCTTCAGATGAGACCCAAGCCTGCTGAAATGAATGCCAGCCACTACATTGGGTGGTAGTCCTGTGGCAATCTCATAGACCATGGCACCGAATGCCCATATATCAACCTCGGTACCGTAGGAAGCAGTAGGGTCAAAGAGTTCGGGGGCCATCCAATGCGGTGTCCCAATAAAAGTAGATCGCTTATCGAATTTAGTCTCAATAACACCGGCAACACCAAAATCGCACAGCTGAACATTGCCAACTTCGGTGACGAGAATGTTGGCACACTTGATATCTCGGTGGATGATACCTTGCCCATGAACCCAAAATATTGCCTCAGCAACCTCACGCAAGATGGGAATGATCCATTTCTCCTGGAGGCCACCAGGCGAAGTTGGCTTCATGAGCGTCGAGACACTTCCTCCCGCACAATACTCGGTGATCATCCACATGGATTGGCCAACAGGTAGCGCATCGATGACATGGTTGATATTCTTTGCACCAGTCTCGCTCAACAGTTGCAGTGCATTGATTTCTTTGAGCAAGTCACTATAAGTGTCGGCAAGCTTTGGATCAACAGTATCGCTCTCCTCGATATCAATAATCTTGACTGCGACAAGTTGGTTTGTCGTTAGAGAGGTGGCCTTGTAAACACGACCAAAGCTGCCTTTTCCAATGAGTTCTGAGAGTCGATATTGGGGAGGGTCCTTTCCCACTTTGGCGCATTGCTCAGTAACGACCTTTTGCATTTTTTTGGCATCTTCGATTGCCTTTTGTTTCGTGACCGAATAGTCTGGCCCTCTGACCTGTAGTGACGCCATTTTGAACAGGTTTTGATGAGTTAGATGCGAATGTTCTTCCAAGCTCGCTCAATGTTCAGCCAATTTGGGATGATGTGTACTGGTCTGATGATCCCGTCGTTGTTCAGAGCACTTCAGTGAGTCTGGCAGGTTGTTCAAAAGAAACCTAGTGACGAGATATCTCACATCATGAGAAGGAGAAAACCATGAGGAGTCGTCAAATGAGACTAATTTCAACAAGAAAAATGAGAAGCAGTTGGGAAAGTAAGTGGAAATGGGAGGAACTTTAAGGTTGTTGAAACACACAAGATGTATCTTCAACGTTTGAAAGGGGCAAAGCTGATGTTTGTTTCGATCGAAGACAAGCACGAGCCTCACACGGTGCAACCATAATGGAAGGTGCTGGGATACCCAATGAGAGTGGCTAACCAGCAGCTGTGGCGGTCTATGCCATTCTGAAACTGGCCCAGGAAGGAGCCTGGAGAAGGCCTGCGAGCGTGAGACTGTGGCGCGCATTGTGGGTCCATACCAGTGTCTCGCTCTCTGGTAGACGGGGCGGACGGTAGGACAATATGAAAGGTAGGTGCCCAAGAGATGCAATTTCAAGGAATGAGCAGGGCCTAAATTTAGTGGGCTGCCCACTATAACTCAGTGAGCAACTCCTCCTTCTTCGCATCACCAGTAAAACCGGCAAGACAATGAAAGAAGTAGCAATTTCATTACGCATCGCTTGGAGACAGTGTAATACCAAGGACACGATGAGAAAGGTCAGAACTACGCAAGCGCAGAAACATGACCTCACCCGATGAAGTGCCAAAAATAAGGTTAAATTTGAGAACGGGCTCGTGAACCCGATGCCAGGGATTAACCTGTGCAAGAACAGATACTACAATTCAATCAAAGCCTTAATGGCAAAGAGAGCTGAGGGAAGAAGAGAAGGAAAGAAACAAAATCTAAGGGAGGAAAGGCTCTGCTTTTATAGATGAAATTTGGTAACGCTATGTTTGTCTCAAGAATGAGAGAGCATCTTGGTCAATGAATTGTCGTGATGGTTGCCTAGGGCTGTTGAAGTGAGGCTGATTGCTGCCTGCTTCACTGCCTAGGTGCCTAGGAGCCAAGCTACCTACCTACATATGGGATGGAGATTGGCTCCTCGGTTACATTGAATTGTAAATGATGACATTTGGCATCGACTCATAGCTCCTCTCTCAGCCTGTCCAGCATCTTCCCATGAACTGCTCTCCATCCTGACTCACAAGAACTCTTGACTGTTCCAACCAGCACTCTGGAGCAGTTGATGGTGATATTCTCAACCAACTCACAAGCACTGCCGTCTGCAACCTCTCTGATCTGCCATACCGTCTCTATCACGATCCCCATCGGACTTTGCACCCTGACAAAAGAACCATTTTTCAGGTCGAAGAACTCATACTTGCTGACAACATCAGAGTCCCAGAGTCCAGCCGGTAGAGCGTGTATCCTATCTGTGACAGTGTAACATGTGGGAGCTACGATTGGGACAAGATTGAGCTCGGCGGGGATTGTGGGTAGTGGATTTGAAGATGTAGGTGTAGCCTCGTACTTGATCATGTGAGGGTCACAGCGAATGAAGAATTCGTGATCGTGAAGCATTGCAATACCTTTGGTTGGCTGGGTGCCAGCTGGTACTGTCGACTTGTGTTCGAGTTGAGCTGAGGTGCGGAACATGGCTGGCTAATGAAACAACGACAGTGTATTGCGTATGGTAAGATAGTCGTATTCACATATGTTTGTGATGGTAATTTGAAATCTCGAGATTTGTTGCGTGGTGGTTTTTGAAGAGAAGATGTCGTTGATTTCGAAACGCTACCACACGTGTTGGTGTTTCGTCTCTGTCAACCAGTACAAGTGAGGATAATATTTAATAGGTAGTGGCTGTATCAAACACTGCCCGTCAATAGGTAACTTGAATGACCAAATTTCCAATTGCCCCAAGCCTCGAGGAAAGTTACTGGTCTCCGGAAGATATGTTTCACGAGAAAGTGTTCTCTGAATAATTACTACTAATTGCTACACCAGAGACGAGGGCTCTTAGCAATGAATGAAGCACTCAGTCAATAGGTTAGAACGGGATAAATCCATTGGAAGGTACCATGCTAACTTAAGAGCACACCACCTTCAGCACGTGACATCGCGATGCTGAATGCTCCCACTTTGCCCCCCTTACAGTCGCGCTTTCGCGTTATCAATTTAGACCCTTGACCCATGCCAAATTTCCTATCCCACGATCTCCGTTTCGCCTTCACTTCCTCACATCTGGTATCGCCCAGTACTCGACCAATTTCAATATTTGAAATTGAATTTCTATAACCCCAACCTCATAACTTACCATATGCTCTCATGACCGACCCAAAGACATAGTTATCATCATGGTAGCACCGGCCAAGTCGAATCGATCACATACTCCAAGGAAGCCCGCAGCCGCAGCCCAAATATCAAAGAAGCCAGTCAAAGCAAATCAAAGCATTCTCAGTTTCTTCAAAAAGGCAGAGAAGCAGGAAACATCACTATTTGTTGGGGCTGCGCCAGAAGTTGTCGACAATGACGATATCTACGGTGCCGATGACTCCGAACGATACAATGAAGCCAACTCGCCGAACAAGAGGAGGAGAATAAGTCCGCAGCCAGATGCACTACCCCTTCAAGAAGTGGTCAATGGAGAGACCATTAAGACAGAAATGGCCACACAAATTAAAGAGATCAAACCGGACCAAACCCCTTCGCCACCCAACGCCGAGGATGCGCCTCGACCAAAGCCCAAACCCAAGGTCAAGACTCCTTTCGTGGTTGATTCAGATAGCGAAGATGAACCTGAGAACGGAGTCAAACCCAAGAAGACGACTGTCCAATGTGCGGAACCTACCCCAACTAACGAGGCTCTATCAGACCATCATACTAAGGACCAGACAAAGGACCAGGAATCTAGGCCTCCAATCCTCAAGCAAGAAGACTCGACTTACCAGCATTTTGACGATATGAACGATTCCGAAAACGAAGAACTGTCTGACAGTCACGATATGGAAGGTGAGGAGATGCGCTTCATGCGCTTTGCGCGAGAGCAAGCCCGCCTGGAAGCCGAGGCCGATGGGTTTTCAAGCGAAGACCTCGCCGATGATCCTCTTGATGACGGCTCAATTGTTGAGAGTTGCCCCATTTGTAATGGAAGCCTAGCGGGCGTTTCACCGGACGAGGCGACACGGCATGTAAACTCCTGTCTCGATGGCAACCCGATTCCGCTGCCCCAGCAACAAACCTCAGATTTACATGCCCAGAGCGATCCCGAGAAGGACATCAAAGAGGAACTACTCGAGGATGACGAGAATTATAATGACAAGAAAATCAACACAATTCTTCCGGAAGCAAACGAAGACTCCGGAAGCGCATCAAAGGACATAAGCAAGCGTTTTGCTCGAGCAGCTGTTCCCCGACCAGGACAGGCTAATCCCTTCGAAATGAAAACTCCCAACATAGCGGCAAAGTCTGCATTTTCAAAACTCATGTCCAATAATGCCGAAGACACGGCATGGGCGACTGCAGCAGCAGCTGAACATGCTTCTCGTGGTAAACCAGCCTATGAAAGAACGTGCCCGTTCTACAAGATCATGCCCGGCTTCTTCATCTGTGTGGACGCTTTTCGCTACGGTGCAGTCCAGGGGTGCAAGGCGTACTTCCTGAGCCACTTCCATAGCGACCATTACATCGGCTTGACTGCGAGCTGGCGGCATGGGCCTATATACTGTAGCAAAGTCACTGGTAGTCTTGTCAAACAACAACTCCGTACCGCTGCAAAGTGGGTTGTAGAGCTTGAATTCGACAAGTCTTATGATATCCCGGGGACCGAAGGGGCTACTGTGACCATGATCCCAGCGAATCACTGCCCTGGCAGTTCTCTGTTCCTTTTCGAGAAGACAATGAAGAACGGGCCTAGTGAACGCGTGCAGCGCATACTTCATTGCGGAGACTTTCGTGCATGTCCTGCCCACGTCAATCACTCACTGCTCAAGCCCGATATTATCGACTCCATCTCGGGCAAGACAAAACAGCAAAAGATTGATATCTGCTATCTGGATACCACCTATCTCAACCCTCGCTACTCGTTTCCTCCACAAGACGATGTCATCAAGGCCTGTGCAGACTTGTGCGGGGGAATGTCTCCCGACCCTACATGTCAAGACGACATCTGGGAAAGGTCAGCTAGCAGCATGGGCCAGAGCGTTAGCAAATTCTTTCCAAAGACGGAGCCAGACACCAAGGCGAAATCCGATACGAAGAAAACACCACCACAGCGTCTCCTTGTCATCTGCAGAACTTATTCGATTGGTAAAGAACGAATATGCATAGCCATTGCAAAGGCTCTAAAGTCGAAGATCTTTGCATCACCGGGCAAAATCAAGATTTGCAAACAACTTGATGATCCTGAATTGGCGGCTCTGCTAACATCGGATCCCATGGAGGCTCAAGTTCATATGCAAATGCTCATGGAGATCCGCGCAGAAACACTACAAGAATATCTCAACAGCTACAAGCCTTATTTCAGTCGTATTGTAGGGTTCCGACCGAGCGGATGGAACTTTCGACCGGCCGGCAGATCTATCGGTGCCAACACATCTCCAGGAAGCATACAGACCGAACAGATTCTTCACGGTAAAGGCTGGCGGAGTCGTTTTGGATACAGAGATTTTGTACCGCAGCGAGGAAGTACCAAGGAAGCCATGTGTTTTGGCGTGCCCTATTCAGAGCACAGTAGCTTTCGCGAGTTGGCCATGTTTATCATGAGTCTGAGGATCGAAAAGGTGGTTCCAACTGTGAATGTAGGGAGCGAACAGTCGAGAAAGCGCATGAAAGGCTGGCTTGATCGATGGATGGCAGAGAGAAGGAAAGGAGGTTTAGTAAGGCCGCTCATTGAGGGTGTAGATGATGAGGAGGTGTCGGAGAACGACCTATGGGATGGGAAGTCGGGAAGGGGAGGAGGAGCTTTTTGGTAAACAACATTTATGGACAATGCGATCCTGGTGTTGGAGTATCTTTACAGAGCCAGCATGTTGTCAGTTATGAGCAACGACCTATGAACATTCGCTGTGCAATATGATCTTTGTGATTGATTCATAAAATGAGGATCCTTCAGGAGGGGTTTGGAAGGAGTAAGAAAGTGCTTTTGTATATCATGGACCATGTATCAGGAGTTATACCTGTCTCCTGTATGGGGGATCTTCTTTGCCATAACTCCCGTGTGTATCATGCAGCAAATTCGTAATTTTACCATAACGGACATCTATCCCAAAAAGAGAGAAAAGGAAAAAGAAAAGAGGAAGAGGAAGAGAGCTTAACGTAAAGAGAGAGAAAAAACGAGTAGATGTGTAATACAAGACTCTTAAAAGTCCTCCAGCTTTCTATTTAGCCTTGGCCTGTTGAGCAGCTGCTTCTGTATAGATGAGTTAGCAGCCTCGTTCAAGCGTGCTTGGTTTCTTTTTCTATTTTGGGGAGGGGTTTTTCTCCTTCTTACCTCTTCGAGTAGCATCCTCCAAAAGCTGGGTATCTACCGATGATGATGGGAGGTGAACGTATCGTACTACGGAGCCACGAATGAAGACATTCTTGACAGAGCTCTGTGATGGAAATGTTTAGTACTTGGTTGGTCTGAAATCCCGAGAGAAATGAAAGAAAGAAAAAAAAAGGAAGTAGAAGGGGAGATTGAGTTTACGTACCAGATGAGGATACTTTAATTCCTCAACGACTTGAATATCATCAAGCTTGATGTTGAGATACTGGTCCACGCTCTTGAGGATGCCCTTGAGTTGGATGTCGTTCTTGAGCTCGACGGTGACCTCGTGGTCGATCAGAGTCTTGAAAAAGCTGAAAGTTTGGGGTTAGCTATCGTGCTCTGAAAGAGTACTTCTGAAGACTCTTGTTTAGAGGGGATTTACCTGAAGAAGAGCATAGTGAATGGTGGTTGAAGTGTAGATGTGAGGGGGGATCAAAGCTGTCTGAGTTTGATTTTGCGGGTTTGGACCACAGAAATAGAAAGTGATGGGTGTATCAGAACACAGAGTCGTTCACACGTTTGCTCCAAAATAGATGCGTTGGGTAATGTGTAGAGGTATGACTGAAAGGGTGATTGAGTGAGTTGGTGATGCGGTGGTCCACAAGGCCGCTAAGAACTCATGATGGAGTAGGACGATCACGTGACCCACTCAATATGATGGTTCACCCTGAGGACTACCTAGGTACGTTAACGGATCAGGAACTCAAGCTGTCTACAACACAATACAATACTGGTGACTTATTTTCACTTCAACGACATCAAGTATGAGAATATTGAGGCCAGCCTCTTTTGTCGTCATTCATCGGGTTGCTGGACATTGTCTTCCTAGAAATAGCTGTCGACGCCGCCTTTCTCACGGTCCTCTCAGTCATGCATGCCGTACAAGTTAACGTTAGATGTTAATCAACACTGCGAAAAGGCCGATATTGACTCGTCTCAAGAAATACTCCTAAAGCTATATAGACAGAGTTCTGGTGAGCGAGCATTGTTACAGCTTCACCATCTCAACGTCTGCCATCAATCTATCAAGATATACACTGTATTTTCACGCCTTGTACCGTCTTGTCCAAGACTACGCCTCAAGAACCAAAACCAGGCAAAGACATGATTCCAGATGGCCATGCATGTAGGTAATCAACAAATTCAATGTAAACCATGTCTCCCAACGCCATGCAGAGCCTAGCAAATGCGCATTCTTCTTTTCTGTTCTTTCTCCTTTTCCCCTCATTCCTTCTTTCTTTTCATCATTTCGTAAAGACGTAGAGTAGAGCCCATGAGAGGCTTATGCTACATAACGGTACAGGGATGGCATGCCGTCCTCGTCGGGTCGTTCTAGGTATTCTCTTGCGATCAGGTCTTCGATACGTCTCTTGATCAGGGAGACATCGGGCCGGAAGCGAGCCTGAAGCTGCGTGAGCACTTCGCTGACAAGCTGCGAATGACTGAGTTCCTTGCGAGATCTGTGCAGGTTAGCATCATGAATTGAACCAAGGCTTCGAAATACTTACTTCATGATTCGCACGACTGCAGCGTCAACAATGTGAGCTCTGGTCTGGTTGTTCTTGTCCTCGGTCTGCTTTCGCTCAGTCGTATCTTCAACCTTGGAGACAGCATTGATGATGGGTGCCTTGATCCTGATAGTCTTGCTCTGGAAGCTTGCGTTGAACGAAAACTTATCGCCAGGCTTGACTGCCTTGTTTGGGGGGTCCTTTGCCAGAACCCGAGACTTGGGCGCCACGGCAATCGCAGTTAGTGTCCTCATCAAGTCAGGCGTAGAAATATTTGTCTTGGCCTGGATCTCTTCGAAAGACAGTGATTGCCCTTCCTCCAGGTCGTTGAAGAGTAGCAAGATGACCATGCCGAATGAAGGCACGTTGATCTCGTATCTGCGTTCTCGTGCCAAAGGCCCGGACTTGCCGGGGATGGCCGGGAACGTACATTTTACGTCTGCGCTTCCCGTAGTGCCGATCCATGTCAACTTTCGCCCGTTTCGGCTTGTCAAATAGAACTGTTCAAAGCTCGCCTGCAGCCTCTTAAGCTCTGGTGGATAAGTACAGGTCACTCGGGATCCGTCACCGATCTGAGCTGTGCGGCCCATTACCTCTGGCGGCCAGTAATTGGTAGTCAACACGTTGATGTTGAGATCGATACCCTTCTCGTTGTCTCCCACGTTACGGACATGGTCTCGGTAATTTGCCGTGAGCTCGGAAGATGTGCCCAAGTCGCGGAACATGCCCTCGAATTTACTCGTAAACTGCTGGCCCATTTCCTGTTTCATGCGCGAGATGATCTGTTTCTCCACATCCTGACTCTCTGACTTGCCATGGAGGAGCCGTCTCGCCAAATGTCGCTGGTAGTATGTCTGGAAGAGATCTTTATCCTGAAGGTATCGAATCAGGATGATGGCTTTTTCCAAGACCGCATCCACCTCGGCCTCGGTCTTGCCCTTGATGCCTCGCTTGAGGTTGTCGTCGATGAAGAGAGACACATATTCGGAGCAGCGGGCGAAAATGTTGATAAAATCGGAAAAGCTCTTAGTTAGAGCGCTCTGGATGATAAGATCCTCCTGGAAACATCGGATCCAGAGATTGTCGAACTTGTCCTTTAGACGCAGCACATCGTCCACCCATCGAATAGCAGCTGCTGTCTGCTGCGCTGCTGGGTTCAGTGTCTTGGTCTTTTCGCCTTCGCCACCCTCTTCGCCCTCGGCTTGTGGGATGGAAAAGTCCGTGTTCTTCAACATTTGTTCGATTCCCACACCCAGCTCAACGACCCGGCTTTGCAAGATCTTCTGGAGGGCCATCTTCTTCGCGTCGACTCGAGAGATCAGCTGGTACAGAATAGAGAGGTCCTCAATCTTGTCATTGTCAATCATCCACTTCAATCCGCTTCCTTCCAGGGCTAGAAAATCCGATAGGTGAGAGATGATCAGTTCCTGGTCAATTGTCTGGGTGACTTTAGGTAACGTCTCGAGCTCGATTGTCGTGCCACATCGGTCTACCTCCTGAATTAGGCGGTTCTGGGTATGTCTCAACCATGCTCCAGCATCAGACTCGCGCAACAACCTCTCGCACTCCGCGGCGTAGTATGATCTGCTATTTTCAAGGAATCGAGGTTCGAAGACCGTCAGGTAGAGCTTTTCGTTCTCGTTCTCCTCCTCGGTCTCGTATAATGAGCTCAGCATTCGGCTGCAGCTACGTATCAAGTTTCGATCTATAACGTCGCCTTCCCTCTCCATGTCGATCTGGTCGAGAATAACTGAGATTAAAATGTCGATTACCATGTTCTTGGAGTTCGTATTAAGGCATGATCGCAGGATATGGTCGCGGAAGAGGCCTATGGTGGTGGTGAAGATGGGCACCCGCTGGGCCTCGAGTTGAGTGTAGCCTCGGTCGAGGTACATGAGGATATCGGCCGTCATGTTCATTGACATATTGTGGTCGTCCCACGTATCTCGCAGTCCTTTCAGGAACTTCTCGCCCGTCTGTCTTCTTTCGTTTACAGATGTCGTAGAGGTTCGTTCGACTCCGATGTTAATGAGACTTTTGGTCACAAGCACCTCGATCTTAGGGATAACATGCTCGGCAAACCACTGCTCTTCGAATTCCTTGACGCGATCGTACAACACTTCACCTTTCTTCTTAAGAACAATCTTATACGCTGCTCGGTAAAGTTCCTCGAACGAAAGTCGACTACAGTTTTTGCTGTGAATATCTCGGAGAGCTTCCTTGAGCATGTTCCAGCAAGCCTCAAAATCGGCTCCTTCACCAACGGCATTCGGCTGTATTCAAAGTAAGTACCTGAAAAGCACAAATTACAATCGCAAATAAAAAAAAAAAAAAAAAAAAAAAAAAAAAAAAAAAAAAAAAGTCGTTCAGACTTACACGAACAATGCGGCGAGGAGGCCGAATTCGCCCTGCTCGAGCACCAGCTCCGCCTCGGCCGGATATCATTTTCGAAAATCCCTCAAGAGAATGGTGTTTGACACTAATACGAGAGATTGTTGGATGTAGGCAGCAGGCCGAATGTGAAAAGAGTTTCTGTCAAGCGCTTCGCTTCGTCTCGTCCCGTTCGCTGTAGAAATATGGTGGGGTAAATCGAGGTGAGTCAAGATCACTACGGGGGAACCGCAGCGATAATTCAAAGAGCGAAGTAAAGAGAAGGGGGAAAAAAACCCTAAAAGATGACAGGGAAGGATAATCAACACAAGAGTTTCCCCCTAAAGTGTCCAGCTGATAAATCCAGAGCGAAGGAAGGGGGAAACCCAGAGGCGAAAGCGTTAGACGGATTCTGGTGATGATGACATGTTTAAGGTGCGAGGCTGCCAAATTTATGGCCCCCCGTTGGAACGCGCCCACGACGTCCTGTTTGTTACTGTTAATTGTAGAACCCACAGGGTCCTCCAGTGATGGAGAACCCCTGTATTCAACCAATCAGCCACTGTGGTGGTAGGGGGGGGGGGGGGCTATTCCGAGGCTCACCCGCCGCCACCGCCACGCTGGGAAAATCTTCAGAAGTTTCAAGACGAGGCTGAGCGATCGTATCTCTAGCCACAAACATTGCGCATGTCACGTGCACCTCCACTGCGAGAGCTTCCCGATCCTTCATTTTTCCGACCGACAATTTCGAAGGAGAGTGCCCATGTAGCTTCAGCCTCACGCCGGACGACCACCCAAACGACGCGCCGCGATTTAAAGCCTCTGGTCGACCTGAGCTCTCATATCAAGAGAGGCATTTCACACAAGAGCATTATACTTTGAAATACCGCCATCATGAAGCTCGTTCGGTAAGTAAACATCCCCCAATGCTTTACCGCACTTTGAGTTGTGCTGAGCTCCTCTTTAAAGTACCAAGACTAACCGGGCGCGACCAGATTTTTGATGAAATGCGCCAATGAGACGGTGACGATTGAGTTGAAGAATGGTATATATCATCGATACCCCTTTTCAAACCCAATCCTTTGGCGGGCATTTCACAACATCTAGCTAACTATTACAGGCACCATCGTCCATGGCACTATCTCATCCATCTCCCCCCAGATGAACACTGCTCTGCGCACAGTCAAAATGACGGTCAAGGGTCAAGACCCCATCTCCCTCGACAGCATGAACATCCGCGGCTCCACAATCCGATACTTTATTCTCCCCGACTCTCTACCCCTCGACACTCTGCTCATCGACGACGCTCCCAAGCCCAAGAACAAGGCACGAAAGGAAGCCGACAGAGGTGGTCGTGGCGGACGCGGTGGCCGAGGTGGCCCCGGAAGGGGACGTGGCCGAGGCCGTGGTCGAGGACGTGGTTAATCTAAGTAACCGTGGATTAAAGAGCTTGGATGATGGAAAGATGAATATTCCGGAGGGTCGGTGGTTAGGAATAGACGCGGATCTTGACGGCGAAGGACAGAAGGGAGATATTTACTGTTCAGCCTACTATTTTTTGTCACATGGCGACAGGCTGTACGAAATGGTATCGCGAACGATACTATCATTATTCCAATGGAACCTGGCGTTACGGGATGTTTGGCCATGATGAAAGACAACATTGTATGAATCCTCTTTTTTTTTCTCCTCTTGGGCGGGTTAGGCATCACTTGTTTTGGAATGGAAGAAGAAAGAAGATATCTCAATACAATGTTCCTTGCACACCCTCGACTTGTCCGCTGCCTCCCTTTTTTTCAAGTCTACTATTTATGTCGTATAATCTCGCCATATTCGCACGATCTGCAGCTTCTCCCATCCAGCTTGTTTCCCACTTGTCCTGACAGTACGTGTACGCCATTCAGGCCCAAATGCCTCTATCCTCTGTTTGACAACGTCGGGTTTGTTTTGTGCGCAGAGAAGAATGTAGGCACAGCCCCTGCGTGAGAGTGTCGTGGGTAGAGCGTCAATCAGCCTGTCGGTCGTCTCCATACCATCCATACCGCCTGCGTATGAGAGCGCTAGTAGGTATGAGTCGTCATCAAAAGAAGTTTTTGTCTCTGCGGCCAGATTGTCCGCCGTGAACTGATCAGGACGAACCGGCATCTCTGGAGTGGGCACATAAGGGGGGTTAAATATGAGAACGTCAACAGCCCCATCGACAAGAGGCGAGGTGAGATCACCCATACAAGAACCAAGATACAGGCCATGCGTATCGACATTATCGGCCTGCGCTCTAGCCAGCGTCCCAACTGTTGCGCGACAAGCAAAGGCGTTTACATCAACACCCGCAGTCAAAACATGACGAGTTCCAAAAAGCGTCTGGGCATGCGCATGGACGAATGCAAGAACAACACCCGACCCTGTACCGACCTCCACCACTAGGGGTGCAGATCCTGGGAAAGCCTCATGTAAGAATGTAGTTTCCGACTCGGACGAGAGGGTGTCCAAGAGGAGGTATGAATCTTCTGCTGGTTCGTAGACCCTCTCGTAGGGGACGTGAGATGTATCCGGCGTTGGCAACATTGTTTTAAATGCGAGTGACACTGGTGGTGAGTGCTTTACTGTGAAGGCTTCAAATTGCGGTTTCAGAAAACTTTCATGGGCGGATGATTGATTGTGGGCAGCGGGCACGTGATGTTGATGAAAGTTGAGCTACGATCATGTAGACGAAAAATTATAGAGTTTGTAATGGGTTTACTGTATTTTCTGTTTGCAAGTAGATGTCTGTCAACTAAGAGGGCTGTCTGTGTATGTATGTGCGTGTGAGTGTTGTCGCCCTTCATAAAGTTGAGCTGGTTGAGGGTTGTATGTTGCGACGGCCAGTAACGCTGCCATTTTCGACGACTCATGTTTTTCTCGAGATCTTCCCCCAGAAGGTTCCTCTCATACATTCCAACAATAGAAGATTCCCAGAGTCAACCCTCAAACTCTTGGCCTCGTCATAAAATCACACATCCTCCTCCTGGCGACTTCATCTCACAACCCCAATCATCCCTCCCCGGCCCAAGTCCCCATGTGACTCCTATCCCCATAGCCTCCACCATACGCGTGAGGTTCCTGTCATAAACCCCCCCAAGATCACATCTGGGACATGGCCGACTGCGCGTTTTATAGTATTTGGGCGTTGATTTGGCTGTGCCGTCGCAGAACGTAGGACAGTTGTTGAGGCCTATAAACGGGCCGCAGGGTTCTGTGACGATGACCCATTTATGCCTGCAGTCTTTGTGCTCCAAATACGTAAGAATGCACATGGTGAGAGGATGTCGTAGTTGAGAATGCAATGGTGGTGGTCTGTCGTTTTGTGTCAAGCGTAATTCTCGCCGAAAGGGCTGATGAGATGTCAACAGTGTAGCAGTATGAGTACAGAAAGTCAAGTTTGGAAGAGTTTAGAAGTTCAAGAAAAATCATCAGTCACCGATCAAAGGGCTAACGCGAAAGATCTCAAACCAGTGTCTTTTCCAACCACTTGTATGCGAATCACATCCAAACGCCGCGCAAAGTTCACGAAACCCGATCTGCCAGCTCCCTAAACGATGACTCTGCCGTTCCCTCGCCTCTCAATGTGCCACTCTCATCCATTTCATCTTCAATCGCTTCTTCATTTGATGGCAGCAGTTGGGTCAGCATTGCCTCCATGCGTCGCATAGACTTTTCCATCGCCTCCAACCGCATAGCTGTACTTTCAGAGTCAACTTCCGAGAAGGATCCTCCCAGCTTCTTTGCAGGAATACCGGGAAACATCGAGTCCCTACGCGATGGCTTCCGCGGCTCAATTTCGTTGGTTGCATTCCGCGTGAACTGTCTGCGGATCAGGTGGTGTGTTAAATCGTCATCGACGGCGATGTCATCGTGGACTGTATCTGGAGGTGGAACTTCAAACACAGCCCGGAGGTCACGATGGACGGTCAGTCGCCACTTCTTCCAGAACTGACTCTTGGCCGGCGGTGGGGTCTTGAATTTGGCCTCTGTTGTGTCCAGAGGCCAGAGAAGGCGACGCTCGGCAACGGCAATAATGAGAAGAAGGGGCAGGTTGAGAATCTTGACGGCCGTTACATGAATTTTGTGAAACCATCGTGCGCTGACGACAAACTTGAGAGGAATGAAGAGAAACACGGCAAGGATGTTGAAAGGGGGTTGGTATGCAAACACAGCATCGGCTTTTACACCTTCAAGGGTGAGAACAGCCCGACGAAACTGAATCTCAGCTGTGGCATTCGTCGAAATGTTGCTGAAAGTGTTGGACAGCATCGACACGAGGATGGTTAAGAAGAGTGTGTTTCCCAGAAATGCGAACGTCACCATGACACCAGGTCCAAACAGCCAGTGAAACTCCGTCTGCAGAGAGTCAGATACATGGATTCAATGACATGATATATCACAATAACTTACTGAGCGATGGATGCCTGTGCCGTCAAGGCCAAACCAGATATAGATCATCCACTTGGAAATAGTTCTAATTGTTGTCAGTCAAAGTCAACATATGTCATGCTCTATCAGGCTTACACTGAGTTATGGGTGCCTTCACCAAGCCAGAGAAGAGACAACAAGAAGCCAAGGAAACACCAGGCTGACAAGGCTGTGAGAAAAAAGAAGTCGGCCATCATGGATCTTAGAGAGAGGAACACAAGGTTGTCTCTCAGGAGGTTAAAAGCCAGACGTGGGACAAGAACAGGAGCAGCGAGAGCGAGGACATCGTAGGCTTGCTCAGCAAGCTCGTTGTCGTCAGTGTACCGGCCATAGAGTCGCAAGAGGATATAAGCCCAATAGATGAAGACGAAAGCAACGTCAAGGAAGGACCACAGATTCTGGGTATATACATTCCTATCACGACGGTCAATACAGAAGAGATCATCTGATGTGTGAAGAAGACTTACCAGCCATGGGCCAGGATTGTTGCAAACTGGTCTAGCCCCCATCCAAACGCAAAGACGGCAAAGGCTCCCTCGAGGAACGCAAAGCTATCTTTTCTTCTTTCGACCATAACTCCAACATATAGCGCGAGAAGGATGGCAAACTGGATAGATTCAAGGATGTTTCGGGTGCGTGGTACGATGAGACGGTACTGGTTGAGGAGAGGCGAGTCGCGAGGGTCGTAGATGGAAATGGGTTTAAGCTTGTAGTGATCCGGGATAATATCCCAGAAAGTAGATGGCGTATAGACAATGCGGCCTTCGTAGATAGCGTTCACCACTTTCTGGCATGTTGTGGAGCTCAAGAACAACTTGCTCTCTGTGACGATGGCAATCTCAAGTGAAGGCAATGTCTTGTAATGCACCCACGAAGTACTGCGCTCGGCCTCTGCGCGAATCTCGTCTGGGGCATTCTGAAAAGGTTCAAAACCAGCTACCAGTATGTGAGCTAGCAGTAAGAGGCCGTCAGAACCCTCGCCAGCTTCACCAAAGCGCCGAAGAATACGAGTGGCGATGAGCTCGCACAGGGTGGCACGAGTGAAGTTGACATTGTGACGGCTATTGAGATGAGACTGCTCATCAAGGAACTGGGCACGATTGACCAACAGGCAGTAGACTAGACAAAAGAATTGTTAGTATCAGACTTACAAAAGGCATCGGACGAGTGGGTGAGTGGGTGAGTGGGTGAGTGTAGGTAGTCCTTACTGATTGAGATATCACTTAGACCATAGAATTTATCAACCAGGGGTCTCACAACAGTAACATTGATTCTCAGATCCTGCAACTGCTCCAGGCTCAGGTAATCCTCAACGACACTGATGATATCACGACGTATACGGTGAATATTCGTGTAAACTGGTAGATGGCTATGTGGATTTGTCATGCAACTGTAGACGGCATCTGCATTCTCGATACCACGTGCTGTACTGAGACGACTCAGCAGCGGACGTCGTTCATGTTCAATCTCAACCGTAGGCTCGGCGACCCTGATGCGCCGACGGGCGTCAGCCATGGACAATGGGAATGTCCGACCTGGGGACGAAAGAGACCCAGCGTGTGGTGGCTGATGACTGATGGCTGATGGCTCCGTGGATCGAGTTAGGTTGCTCGTAAGGATGGAGATGCGTCTTTGTGGACGATTTTCGGCTTTGAGAAGAAAATAAAAGGGA
Organism: Fusarium penzigii; assembly: GCA_013623535.1. Taxonomy (NCBI): domain Eukaryota; kingdom Fungi; phylum Ascomycota; class Sordariomycetes; order Hypocreales; family Nectriaceae; genus Fusarium; species Fusarium penzigii. The sequence continues at coordinate 26,354 of JABFFC010000659.1, forward strand.
GAGATCAGCTACTAAAGATGCCCTGGAGTTGTGGCTGTTTTGCACCTCCGGCTATCTATTAGCAGTTAGTTTAGTGGATTAGGGGCAGATAAAGTGCCCTGGAGATTACAGAGGTTTTGGCTTGAATCTCAGTAAGACAAGCAGACAGTTTGAAACGTACACAGTAGGTAGGAGTCACAATCAAGGATTGCAACATTGAAATTAACAAGCTTTTTTACCTCTTCTCTCCTTTCTCATAATTGCAGAGAAACAACGTCATAACTTACACAATCGACCGTTTTAAATCTCGGTCTTTTGTTCCTCTTTATTCTACTCAATCAAGTTTGATTATTCCTCATCAGGCCAAGGGTGTTGCGTCTCGGATTGCCACTGATTGGACACGTTAAAAGACGTTAGCTAGGCCCCTAGTAGCCCTGTATTTCGACCACATGATCCCTTCGCTAGGTCATGCCTTGATTCTGTACATCACAAAAGATAAGGGATCTTGGCATAAATGCTTGAATTTGATGTCTTCTACCTGACTTCAGGACTCGATGAATTGAACGCGCAAACCGACGGTATTGTACACAGAGGTACTGTGCTCACTCGACAGCAACAATCTAGTGGTAAATCAAAGCTTTGTCTCAACCTTGTCAGCTCCCGCCTCCTTCGCTAGAGCCCACGCAACCTCCGCCATCGGTCCTCTCATCTCAGCATGGTTCTTCGCCTTCTCGCTACTCGCCTGCCTCGCAGCATACCTCGCCGCGATGCCTTGACATACAGCCGCCAACTTCCAAATGCTGAACGCCATTCCCCAGGGCACTTCGCTTCGAGCGTCATATCCGCCTGCTGAAGTGTACCATTCAAGGATCTGATCTGGCTGAGGAAGTCCCGGCGTCCGACCAGGCAGAAAGCTTGACGCACCGATGGGTGCCTCGCTGGGATGCTTCGCTGTGTAGAAGTTGGTGAGGAGGTTGCAGACATCCGAGAGGGGGTGGCCAATTGTCGCCATTTCCCAGCTGTGATAAACCCACCACGTCAGTATCTCAGTCACGCCTTGGAGTATAGAGCTGTACAAGGTAAGCACCTACTCGAGAATGCCGATAACTCGCGGCTCAGTCTTGTGAAACACCAGATTATCAATCTTGTAGTCTCCGTGGACAAGCGTGACTCGGTCCTTGGGCTGTAATCGCTCATTCTTGAAGAACCGCACCGTCTCTTCAAAATGTGGTAGCTGACCAACCACCTCGCCTGTCTCTATGTCCTTTGCCTTGGACTGGCTGTCGCATATGGTGGTCCAGGTGTTAATCTGTCGAGTGTAGAAATCGGATGGCTTGCCAAACTTCTCCAGGCCAACCTTCTTATAGTCGACAGCGTGAAACCTAGCCAGCGTCTGCACAGCGTCTCGCCACATGGTCTCCCGATCTTTAGCATCTACGCCCGGCATAGTGAAGTCTTCAAAGACACGACCGTCGAGAAACTCCATAATGTAGAAAGGCGTCCCGATAACAGAATCGTCCTCGCATAAGCAGTACGTTTTAGGAACAGCGACCTCGGTGTTCTCAAGGGCATGCAAAATGCGGTATTCGCGCTCGACCTTGTGGGCTGTCTTGGAGATGAGCTTGCCTGGTGGCTTCTTTCGCATCACGAATCGTTGGCCATCTGAGGCGGTGATCTGGTATGTAGGATTGGATTGACCGAAGCCGAACTAGCAGCATGATACATACACAAGTCAGCTTGTCATGATTCCAATAGAGGCAACAGTGGTAGTAGAGTAATCAACAGATTGACGCACCTGCTTCAAGTCGATCGGCACCTTGATCTGGGGGACATTGTCCGAAATGAACTTTGCTAGAGCAGCCTCGTCAACGGGCTGTCGCACTCTACCAGCCATGATGTAGTGTGGTGGTTGTGAACGAAAAAGAAGCTCCCCGGATACTGAGTGGAGAAGTCTAGTCTAAGCCGAGCAACATGGAAAGGAGGTTGAATCGTTCAATTGTGCAAAAAGCAGTGATGCCAGAGAGACGAAACAATATTTTTTTCGTTGTACATGGCACCCTTTTGAATGCGACAAAAACTGTATGGTTCGGATACTCTACAGCTCGGCCCCCGTTGTCTGACATGCCGAGGCACGAATTTAGTTCTATGTTTGTTAGAGTTTCTGGGGGAGGGGGCAAGTACAAGGGAGGGGGCACTTGTCTTACCCCGTCCTCCCCCCAGAGTTATGCACCGAACACCGCTGTCCCGAGATAACCACACCTTAGTACCTTAATAGTCTATCAACCGCGCCATCGAGGTACGTTAGTTACATTATCTCGGCTCAACTTCAGGCATCATACCATGGGTACCGGAATTCAGAGCATATCCCAATATCACTGACTCGAATCACTTACGTCATCACAAGTAATAATCGATTTAATCATAATCATAATCAAACAAACAGATAAAACGCTTTATTCGCAAACACCTTCCACCTTTGTACTGATTGTCCGGCGACAGACAACTACCTATACCCAAAATCTAAACACTACACCAAAACCTGACTGTTGATATGCAGAGGGGGAAAACATCAGCAAAGTTCCTTCACTTAGACAGAGTACTATTCCCTTCCGTCTTCCCTCTCTCACAGCCGAGATTCATACTCCTATCTTTTTTTTTTCTGCTTTTTGACGTGTTTTGGTATTTTCTTTCCAGTCAAACCTTGAAACCGAACTTTCAAACTCTGGTCTGTCTCGTCTTGGGTGTCGACTTTTTGCACAAGCTCAAACAAAAATATTCAGCTTGTTGGGATCGGTAGCCAAGTCGCCCAGACCATTTGGTATCCAGACCGACTGGCGCGAACGGGACTGTCTTTTTTGCAAAGACATGATCGAAAGCAAACAAAAAAAAAGATCGGCCACAAAGAGTTCAACGACATAACGAAAACGCAATAATAGGGTATCCATCGTGTCGAATCGTTCATGCTATTCCATATTCCTGAGATCACCTCCCTTGAATCAAGCGGACGACATGCTGCTGGCCAGTCTGCTGTATTAAAGAAATTCTTCCGACACGCTGGGGCATCGACATCCTTGAAAGGGAGTCAATAACCGGTACTGAAATGTGAGATTATAAAAAAAAACGAAGGTGATAAAGAAAAGAGTCACCCATATTGATCGTTCCATTCGGTCGTATCATCAGGGCGCATAAAAGTATTTGGAACAACTGCCTCCTATTCGTACGATCCCAATCTGGGGTTTGAGGAGGGGGGAGTCAAAGAAAGTGAATAAAAGAACAAAACAAGAAACAATCATCTCTGCTATCGTGACGTCGTAAACCGCTTCAGACCTGACAAAGGAGAGTTCGAGCCTTCACACGCCCTGCAACGCGATCTAGCCCTCATCCTCATCCTCGTCGTCCTGGGGGCTTGCTGTTTCTGTCTTAGCTCTCTTGTTCGATGCTGAAGTATCGGCTTCAGACTTGCGTTTGGTACCCAAAGACCCAGCCTCGGTTGTTGCTTCAGTGCTGCCTTCTGTCTTGCCGTCTTTCTCGCCGCGTTCCATAGCTGCCACTTCTTCGGCCGTCAAGAAACGACCTCCGGGGCCTCGTGGTCTTCGCATGGCATGGTTGTGTCGAGACTCGTGGAGATAGGGTTTGCGACCTTTGCTTGTCAACCGAAGCTGTTCTTCCAACTTTTGGCGGGCTACACGTCGTTTGAGAATTCGATGGAATTGTTTGGCGTTGACATATAATGGTGATTCTTCCACGGCACCACCCGTAGGGATCTCGGGCGATTGAGGATGCTGCATCTGAGCAGCAGGCATCTGGGGAGGGGCAACTCCAGGTCGAGCACCGGCGTGCATCATATTCGGAGCATTGGGCAGACCGGGGCTGGTAACTTGGCTCATCCTGCGACCAGGAAGCTGCGCCATGTTATTCATCCGGGGAGATTGGCGGTTGTCCTTTTTGGGGTTTGTACCGCCCATGCGAGGAGAGCTCTGGGGCATGTTAGGATCCGAAGGCATGTATCCATAGTTTGAGCCAGACGCGGCGGCCGTCGCGGCCATCGCAGCTGCTTGGATGCCAGGCATGCCATAGTGAACTTGCTGCATGCTTCCCTGGGGAACTCCATACTGGGGTTGATACATGTTGTGCTGATTGCTGCCCTGCTGCTGCTGAGACGAGAGTATGGGTGAGGTTTGAACCTGGTGTTGGGGCGAGGTGATATTATTGCTCGAGCCCGAGTTTCCGTAGTTCTGGTTACTTTGTCCCTGCTGCTGATATTGGGTATAATCCATTATCTTTGGAGACCAGTACAGTAGTTGGTTTCGAGGAGAGGCGTCCTCGTCGCACTCTGATTCGTCGAATTGCCCGTAGGTTAATATTTACCAAGGGGTGAATCGAGCTGATATTGTTTGGCCCGAATTATGGAGCCAAGAGAAGGTAGACAACGATTACAGGTAGCTGTAATCAACCGAGAATTAAACAACGGACGGGCTGTCTGCGTAGCGTTGTAAAATTGGAGCGTGAGGCTGGAGGGGTGGCTGGGAATAGTGGCTTTGACCAAAGATGATTGAGCAACAGATAAGTTTAAAGAAAGCACGGGCTTGTGTAAGAGCAAGCTCAAGTGAAAACTGTCCAACCATAGGCGTTAGCTTAGCTGTATATATGCCGGTCTAGGGTCAAGAGGACGGTGAAAAATGGGGGCGGGCAAGGGATAGCGGGAGAGGATGCAAGCTCGCATCTGAAAAGCCACTCTTGATGCGTTGGCAGCCCAGAGTCTCCATGCATGACGGAATATGCAACATTCGGGCCCACCCAATTCCATCCAGTCAAGTTGGGAAGCAAGCAAGCTGCGAGGCCAGACCAGCGACGCCCAACCAAACTCGAAGGCGGGATCGAGGGTTCTAGCTCAGAGTGCGTAGCGTCGCGTACCCGGGCACGGTCAGGATGTATGAGGTGTTAACGACGCATCCGCTTCTGCGTTTCTGCCAGCCCTTGAAACTTGACATCGCAACAAATGTGGCTGCCGTCGCAAAAAGAAAAGAGAAAAAAGCACAGGAACAGCATAAAACTGATCGAGTTTCAAGACAGGCACACCACTGAAGGCGGCCGTTGAAATGCAGTCCGGCAGATAAGCGCTACCTAACTTGCATCGAGGTAGGGCGGCACAGAAGCTGGTTGGCAATCAAGGACTGGCCTTTTCCGGAACTATGGCAGACTGCACTGCTGCGCATTGCGACAAGCACAGGTCTGACCACTTGGCCACCTAGGTGCTGCTAGAGATGCCATGCGTCTGAAGGCGAGGCTCGAGAAAAGGCAGCGCGCATCAGAAGCTAGATGTCGCCGGAATTTTTGATGTGCTTTTTGTATTGTGCGAAGCACCACGTTGAGCCCGGGTGTGCATGGTATGAGCACAACACTTGTGCACTCAGGCAAAACCGATCATGGCATGCTTGTGGGGAAAGGGTCAAAAACAGGCAGGTTAGTGTACACATGATGTAGAGTAGGGCACCTCGACAGATGAGATGCACCGGCTGGCGCAAAATCTGGATGTGTTCACCTCAAAGGATTGGATGCGACTGGCCCCAAAATAGTGACGGATGATGGTGGCGGCGGGAGAAGAGAGAGAAAAGCAGAGATAGGATTTTTCCATACCTGATTCTTGTCAAAGTTCGTTGACCTTTATGGGGGGACTTGGTAGCTGGCTACCGAGAACTGCAGCGGCTATGTATGTGATGTCAGTATGTGATTGTCTATAAAAGTGAAGAAAGGCTGGAAGAAATGATAGGGTCTAGTAACAACGGGAAATAGGGACGAAAAGAATGAACAAAGAAGCAGTATAGTCAGAGCGCGTTGGGCGGAAGCCGTAATTGTGAGCTTGAGTTGTGTAGAAGTCAACCAAGGTAGTTTTGCGACAGACGGTATGATGATTGATGCGACGCGCTCATCGCAACGCGCCCAGGCTCAATGCGCGCAAAGATGGAGGCGGGAGGGTTGCCGCAATATCAGGATGAAAACGGGACAGTTCAAGCTTAAAGTTGTAGAGAAAAACTGACGGGACAAGACTTGACTTGACATACCTTTTTGTGATGCGGGATGCGACAGATGCCAACGCGGACGCGGATGCAATGGTTGCGCAACGGAAATAGCCAAATACTTGAAAAATGAGCTCAAAGCTCACTGATAGAGCTGTTTGATAGTCGCGAACTGAGTAAACCGGGATGCGCAGATGGAAGCTGTCACCTGACAGGTAAAGCGACCAATAGTTATTATCAAGATGAAGCTCGAGACGATGATAGGCTTTGCTTGTCGCGATGAAGAGATGAAGAACAGACGCGACGAGAGCGTGCTGATTTGCTGAGGAAGAAAAACGGGTTTGATGGGGGTGTGGGTGTGGGTTGGCTGTCTCGGCTGGGCGAGGGGTTTAAGTGCACAGGACAGGGCCGTTGTCGCGCGGCAGAGGAAGAACGTGCACTAGGAAAATAATGTAGTCACGCTTTTTTCTGGTGACTTGACCGCTTTCGAAGCTACACGACCTTAGAAGGCTCAAGGGCCGGTGGGATAGATGTTCCTTGGAAGTAGCTGAGTATTTTGTAAAGATGACCCTTTTTTCTGCTTCTTTGACCTTCAAAAGTTAGTGTGAATTGATTGGCTTGAGCCGTGGAGATCAATATGCGATCGTGGGGAGGATTCAGTGTAGATGAAAGACAGGATAGTAGGGAGTGATTGGCTCAAGGTTGTAACGTGCCGATTGGTGAACGTCTTTTACTTACTTGACTGACTACCTTTTAGAGAGACACGAGATGTTGGCTTTGCCTCAAAACAGACAACGTGGGCCAATTGTCAAGCGCAAAAGGTCAATTGAAGGTTGAATTAAGCGTGCTTTGCATTCACAATCGTCAGCGCTGTGTTCAATCAAGTAATTGACACGCACAAGGCTGAGTTGCTTCCCGCGTCGTTGCTGTATGCGTTGCCGTTGAGGAGACTCGGCATCAGCTGGGCGAATGGTAAGACTCGAGGTTGCGGGAAGCACGAAGCTTGTTCTCGATGACAAGGTGCGTTTCCTAACTGACTTACAAGCAAGGGCGTTTGTTGCGGTTGCGCGCTTTGGGGTCCAATCAACTTGTAAAAGGGTCCGGGTCGAGAATGAGAATGAGCCAAACAGCAAATAGAAGTGATGTTTCGAGGCCTGGCACGAATCTGATTGCTTGTTCAAGCGGGATGGGGAGGAGCAGCAATAAGGATTGATTGGCCGTGAAATAGGAAGCCCGTGAGAAGACGAGGAAATACGACGAAATGATTTGAGGGGCGGGAGCCAGACCCTTTCTAATAACTTGTGACTGGCTGATTCAGCTCCGTTGTGGGTCTACAGGATGGCTGGTGCTAGTGGAAAGATGCTGGATTTTCATTCGTGGACATGACGTGATGCAAGGAAGAGAGAAGTGGCGCGCTTTCTCACTTCTGAGACGCATTTAGTCCTAAACAGGGAAAGAGCATCTAGAGAGCTTGGAGCATGTCAATGTGCAAAGTGTAAGGTGCAAGGGGGGGTTGGGCCAGGTAGGCAAGCAGAGCCGGGGCGGAGGGACAGGTGGAAAAAAAGAAGTGAACAGAGGGTATGGAAGAGGGAAACCCCGAAATGATAGAGATCATTTGTTCCTGCCATCTCGCTCGTTCTATAACCTTTCATGCCTATTTATCATGAGAGTGGTGTAAAACTCTGCAAAAGTCCATCCGAGTTAAGCTGGCTATTGACTTTATATTTGCGGATGGCAATGTCCGATCATGCACATGCAGTTAAAGAGCCGAGTCCTCTTGAGTTCACAGAGACATCAACAGCCGCCGTTCTCTTTTCTGTACAGTACATGGCTACCTACTCCAGAAGTAAGAGCAAGAAGTACGTACTACTAGTAATACTGTAATGTAAGACCACACCCAGATCCAACTTGGTCATGAACCCTGGTATCCATCATCAAATGTTTTCAGCTTTTCAAGTGGGGATCGCTTTTTCCAACAGGGCACCGCTTAGTTTCAATATGACGAATGGGTGTTTGTGTTCCTTTGCCTGCCGTGTTATTCCGCAGCTATCAAGAAGAAAGAACGGAAGATCCTTTCTATTTATCTTGCTGCTCACCAACGTCTTGTTTGTACTTCAGCCTTGACTCTTTAATGCTGACAGAGGTTCACTCTTGTTGATTCAGCAACCAATTCACCAGCTTCCGTACGACCCCGCTTCGTGGGCGCTATTAAGCTCATCCGAGCATATAGGAATGCGGGTATCTGAGAAAAATTACCTCTCACTCCCATGAATCAAGCTGAGCAAGAGAGTGCAAGTTCAGCACGCGGGTTCAGGCCTTTACCTCGATAACGGAATTTTTATCTTGTCTGGTTTCGTGTTCATCTTGACTCACTCTGCTCAGCCACCTCATTTGCTCTGTGTAAAGAGGCCTGATATGTACGATGCCTTTCTCGGCTTTCCGAAGCTCCAGACCGCTTGTCTGTGCCGTGCGTGCTTGAATATTCACGAAGCCTCTCTTTCACTCTGGTCTGGCAGTGTCAGCATCACAGAATTGGCAAATCCTGCAACAGGTGCCCCGCGAGCTGATGACCAGTGACGCCAATGTTGGAATTACACCCTTAGGTCGAGCTCTTCTTCCTACGCATCAAGAATAATCCTGCCGTGATGGTGGTCGACTGATCGACGCCTAATACGATGGTAGATGGTGTGGATGTGAGTTGGCAGCCAGGCTAGGATGGACTAAAAGTAGCCCAGCTTTCACCTTGACGAACGAGGCGTGTGCAGGGGCAACTCTGCCTGAAGTTGGAATAATACTGTGCTTGAAAACAAAGCTGTTGACGTGAAAGCCAGGTTCGTGTTAAATGCCTACACCGTCAGTTGCGACGAGAGAATGGGGGACAGCCAAGCATTTGGACAAACAGTGCAAGCTTTGTCTTTACATTAACTAACCAACGTGACTTGTCTTGGTTTTCGATCTTCAGCATTCCCCCATGGATGGTTTGCATGTGACTTTTATCGATGCTTAACCTTCATAATACCTTGTCTACGGCCAGCCCGGAGAAGGAATGTAGCTTCAATGGTCACCCATGACTCCATGGGATAAATTTAGATGGTTGGCATATTCATCTGCTCCTCGGCGATGGGTCGGTATCCCTAGGACACGGCGGTCTCGTTTACACGTTAGGCTCTAGTTACATCTCGATTTGGGCTCAAGATACCTGAAGGTGAGCGCTTGATTAAATCCGAGCCTTTGTCCCGAGCAATCGTGGCATGGACAGGACGTGGGGTTGATAGAGGACAAAAAGCTACAATGAACACTTTCAAGGTCCAAGGATGCAATGCAATAGCAGGCTTCACACGTGATTTGGAGGTTGGTTAGCATTCTTTCCCTGGTCGCCTGGCGCGACATGATACATGACCAAGAGATGGATGGATTCAATATAGCGGTGTATCAACAGACTTTTCCTTGGTGTTCCTGTGTTGGATTCAATAACAAACAAATAGTTGCTAATCATGTTGTCAATAGTTTATAACCTTGCATGTCGACAATATTGACTTGACTTTGACTCGACATCCTCACCTCAGCCATGGACTGTACCGTTATGCCTCAGCCCTAGGCAGGATCCACAACAAGAGGTCATTCCATCCATCACTCCATTGCGACCAGGATGGGATACTGGTAGATGGATGAATGAGTTCGAAATACAATAGAAAGAAAAGGAAAAAGAAAAAAAATAGCTTCGCCAGCTAGCTTACTTTAGTAGATCCTGCCACGTTGGCGTACTGCAGGAGTTCGTACGTAGCAAACGATGGAGAATTTCAACATCAGTCGGTCAGAGGAGAGGGGGAATTGGCTGTTGGTTGCACCAGAGCAATTGGATGCGTTGTTTACGTGTGCATCTCGTGTCACCACGTAATTATTACTACGCGGGACATTGTTTCATCCCATACTGTAAGAAAGACAGATATGGTCTGGCACTTTTCTCTCTCTCTCCTTCTCTCTCCATCTGTCAAGACAAAGGAGTGATTCATGGCTGCAGTGTCGTACATTGCAGAGTGCATGTTGGCCCCATGATATCACCCTCCTCCCCCATCATCATGCTGATAATTGCTGCCCATTAATTAACAGCACACAAGAAGCACCGAGGCTTGTAATTCCTTGTCTTGTCGTTGTGCTCCTTGTGTGACGCGGGGATCGCGTGATGGTGTGTCGTTCCAATGTCTCGGGCTTTTGGTCGTGCCTGAGATGTCCGTCCCGGTGGGTGTAGGTTGGGCTCAAGGCTGCTTGTGTGAATGGTTGGATGAAAGAATTCTCCCCCATGTGAGATGGTACACGTTAGAAATCGAAGGTTTCTGACGTACTTGATGGTGGGTGGGGTGGGTGGTATTTGGGTCTGGCCTGGATGGAAGGTTGTTGTGAGGCGATTGGGTCACCACTCACCCACCGGTCACCACCAACCTTTCTAGTTCCATGGAAAGCAGAACCAGGTAGGTCAATTTAGAGGCTGTTCATTTTCTGATTGGACATGGATGGATTTCTTGATGCTTCTTGAATACTTCATTTTCTGTTGTAAGGGTTTGAATGCAAACCCCGACATGACGTCTCACCAGCCTGGCTAGTATTGCTGCTATTCTTGTCATCAACACGGGATATGGGATCTATCCAAATGGTATCCTGACAGTCACATCACCCAGACAGGGCGTTACAATCGATATGCGAGATGACATTCACCGCATAAAGTAAGGCATCAATTATAAACAGAAGCCCATATCTCCCTAGCCACCTCACTCCCCCTCC
>JABFFC010000660.1:0-14030 GCA_013623535.1 Fusarium penzigii
CTCTTCCCCCCCCCCCCGACAAAGAGTTCAATGCAAAAAGGAAAAGCATAGTATAGAAATTGGTATCAGTTAAGCAGTCTCGACAGGGTATCTTGGTATCTTGTGAAGAAATGCAAACCCATCCGTCCTGCCCAAAACCCTTCCAGTGCGTGTGTGTTGACATGATATGGTGAGCGTGTTTCGAATGGAAAATCAATTGTATGCAAAGGTGCGCGGGTGATGGTGTGAGTGGCTTTACTCTTCAGTCATAACGATCAACAATCGCGAGCCATCTAGGCAGCGGCAGTGACGGCAGGGGTGGTGGTAGCCACGTTCTCAGGCTTGGTCTCGGGCTTGGCCTCAGCAGACTCGGCAGTAGGCTCCTCAGTCTTAGCCTCCTCGGGCTTGGTCTCCTCAACCTTGGCCTCCTCTTCCTTGACGGGCTCCTCAGCCTTGACCTCCTCAGCGGACTTCTCGTCAGGCTTGGCAGCAGACTTGCCCTTGATGGTTGCACGGAGCTTGGAGAAAGCACTCTCGCTCTTCTTCTCACCCTCGACAGGGGCGGGAGACTTGTCACGCTTGCCAAAAGCGAAGGGAAGAGAAGACTTGCGCTTCTCCTTGGCGTCCTTCTTGATCTCGGGGACGGGAGAGGTAGCAGCAGCGGGCTCAGTGGTCTCAGCAGGGACGGTGGCAGGGTTGGAGACATCGACAGCGAGGGGGGTGGTAGCCTCAACAGGAGGGATGACAGGGGCAGTCTCAGCAGCCTCAATGTCCTTGGGGACATCAGCGGGCTCGGTGGGCTTCAGCTCAGGGGTCTTCTTCTCCTTCTTGGAGAAGACGCTGCCGAAGAAGCTGTTACGCTTGGAGGCGGTGGGCTTCTCCTTGGGGCTCTCGGCCTCAGCGGCGGGGGACTCGACAGCAACCTCATCAGCAGGCTTGGCGGCCTCCTCAGTGGGCTTAGGGGCCTCAACGGGAGCAGGCTCCTCAATCTTGGGAGTCTCAACCTTGGGCTCTTCAGCAGCAGGAGTCTCGACGGCGACCTCATCGGCGGGCTTAGCAGCCTCCTCCTTCTTGAGCTCTTCCTTCTTGGACTCCTCCTTCTTGCCGAAGCCGAAGAAAGATGTACGCTTGCGGCTAGCAGATCTGCGCTTAGGCTCATCAGACTTGACCTCCTCCTTCTTGCGCTCCTCCTTCACTTCCTCCTCCTTGGGAGCCTCGTCAGCGACAGCGGGGGTCTCCTCAGTCTTAGAGGCCTCCTCCTTAGGGGTCTCAGCGACCTTCTCCTCCTTCTTAACGACGGGGGCAGGCTTGAAGCTCTCAAGAGTGGCCTTGTAGGTCTCGGACTCGGTGACGGAAGCAGCGATCTCCTTGGCCTCGGCGATCTTGGCCTTGAGCTGAGCGACCCAGTTGTCACGCTCAGCAGTGTTGGCAGCCTTGAAGGTGTGCTTGTTGCCCTTAGTGGTCAGGTGGAACTTGTGAGAACCGTCGCTCTCAGGCTCGGTAGCATCCGCCTGCGGGGTTCGTTAGTTAGCGCTCATGTCGGTAGTTGGTGGCTTATTGAAGCGTGTGGGTCCGGACTTACAAGGGAGATGATGTTGGAAGGAGACTTCTTGTCGCCGACAAAGAGAAGACCCTTGCCAGTGTGGGAAGCCCAGGCAACGTTGGCGTGAGCAGTCTCGGAGGACTTCTCGCTCTTAAGATAGTGAGAGAGGGACTTGGCCTCGACGGCATCGGAACCGAACCAGAAAAACTCCTTGGAGGCGATCAGGTTCCTGGGGGTGTGTGGTTAGCAATCATGCCAATGTTGTTGATGTTGTTTTTATTTATTTTTCAATGGTAAGCTCAGATGAGCATTCGACGGCTGAAACTTACTTGGGGAAGCTTAGGCCCTGGCCCTTGTGGCTCAGATAACCCTCCTCGATGGGCTTGACCTCCTCATCCTTCTTGTCCTCCTCGACCTTGGCGGCTTCCTCGACGGGCTCGACAGGCTTGGTCTCCTCAGCGGGCTTGTCGTCGGTCACAACAGGAGCAGTCTCAGCGGCAACGGGTGTCTCCTCGGTGGGCTTGGCCTCGACGGCAGCGTCAACAGCGGGAGCGGCGACAACGGGGGCAGCGGCAGCGGCAGCGGCAGTCTCAGGCTGAGTCTCCTGGGGGACGACAACGTTCTTCTGTTCTTCGGCCATTGTGAAAAAGTTTTTGGGGTATCAAAAGGAGATTGGGTATCACAAACAAAGACGTTGGTATAAAAAAGGAAAATTAAGTAAACAAGGAAGAAGATCCAGATGAATTATAGAGTGTAAGTAGTGAGAAGGAAGGAAGAGGGAGAGAAGAAAAGCCAGGACAACGGGGATGCTTGGGGTTCTTATTTGTTGCGTGCCTTCCCAAGCTTCAGTTGCGTTGCCTGTTCGTCTTAGGAGTGATGATAGGGAAATGGGAGAAAAAGGAAAAAAGGGTGTATGTCGGTGACATGGCTTGGGGTGTGTAGGAAGAAGAAACAAGCCGTGGGCGGTTGAACTGACCAGGGGGGAGGGGTGCAAGTGCACGGGGCATCCCAAGTGTGGGCCCCAGGTCAGTGAGAAAACGAGTGAACTAACAGACAATGAGTGAGCAGCTATGGTGCCAGTTAACTTCACTATCATCAGCGCTCAGAGCCCAAAGTCTTCTAATCCAGCAGACCAGTGTGGTACGGTACGACCTGTTTCCCTGCTGTGTGTCTAGGCAAGAGAATAACGGACGGCCAGAGCAACCATTCACCAACCCGACATTTTCATTTTTGTAGTACGTGCTTGCTGTATGTAACCAATTCTTTTTGTTTCGAACTCGCAAATAAACAAAAGTTAAGGGCTGCCATGGAATCAATCGTTCATCCACACGTCCAGTAAGTGACATACAATTCCAACTCTTTCCTCTTCACGCAAGAAACCAGCCTCCAATAAAATCCTTCCCAGCCGTATACTTCCGTCTTCGTTGTCAGTGTTGATCTCAGAAAAAGTAACAGATCTCCATGTTGCTCAACATCGACAGCTCTTCAACACCATCTTTGGCAATTTATTCCACGGCGGAGAATACAAATTCAATTGGTCTGGTGCCGTTAATTAACGCCAATATGAATTCAGCAAGAGTAAATTCCCAAAGACTGACCCTACAGTATACTACGTAGAATGGACGTTCATTTCACACAATACGGGCGTTGGACACAGACACGGACACGGACGGTTCGAGGCAAGATCCTTTCTGCCCCTCTTGTGTTTGCAAATCGTGATCTTCTCTTCATTATTTGATTTGATTTGATTTGATTTCCAGTCCAGTCCATACAGAGAGTCCACACAGAGAGATGAGCTTCAAAGCTCGTCCACCCACACCCCCCTTTGATCTCCGGACCCAAACAAACACTAGCAGGTCCCCTTGACAGGAGGAAGCAGGGTGGAAGCAGCCATCCTCTCCTCTGGTTCCATAATGAAGCCCCTAAATTTGTGTCTTTTCTATAATCTGTTTTTTCCTTTACTTTTGTCTTATTGATCCGCGAGACGGTGTTTCTTTGACCGAATATATCCTCCGATGGATGTTGAAGTGACGGGTGAATAGAGTATTCATAGCTGTAGAAAGCTGTCTGATTCTTTGTGGCATTGAATTTGTAAGACAGGGTGCTCAGGTGAGCAGCCAATATCACGTCAAAAGCCGGCAATTACAGGAAATCACCAGTAAACCTACCCACCTCCACTCAAAAATAGTAACACAACTTTCTACCAAGTCTTGTCTTGTCTGTTGTACATCGTGCATTGAATAGATCCAGTACAGCATACCTTGTTCATTCACATTCTTCTCCATTCCATCTTCCTTCCATGTCCATCCTCGTCAAAACTCAAGAAAATCTTTCTTCACTTTCCAGTCCCCCCTCCCCTCAAGCTAAGAATACTCCGAGCCAAAGAGTCCCTTTTGCGTCCCCCTCCTCTCTTCTCGTCTGTTCACCCTTTCCTCTCTCCCTGCTCTTGGGTGGATGTTGCTAGGTCACGATCTGGTCTGTGCAGGCCAAAAAGGAAATGCAAAAAGGGAACAGACACCAGAAAGTAAAAACACGGTTGGGCTTCCCTGAAATTAAAATTTCCCATTATTACCTACAAATAAAGTCCAGTGGAGCTCACAGCCAGAAAAACTCATCAGGTGGCTTCACCCCATCAGAAACTTGCCGGCTTGACTTGGCTGAAGGCGGTCCATGGCCCATATTCTAACATTTTAGGGGATGAAATGGTTGGATATGCAGTTTTCAGCGAGGGGCGTTGCATGGTCCCTTCAGGGCCAAGAGGGACGAGCCAAGGGCCATGTACTGTAACAGGGCTACAGGTTACCATCACAGCGCTAGTCGCGGACCAAAAAAAAGGGTCAAAGTGGCTACTAAGTTTGCTGTGAACTGGGTCCCATCCATCCATCTATTTGAATTTCCTCACTATTTTCCCCTGTCCTGGGGCTTTTTCTCCTTTTTTTGCATTTGCATTGCACTTCCTCGCTTCTCTAGTTAGTGCGGGTCATGAAGATCCAAAAGTAAATGATTTCTTATTTCCTTTACAGTTGGCTCGCTTCCGCGTACCCACTAAAGCTTTGTCGCCCACTTGACCTGCCTACCGGTATATTTCCGTTGCTCAGTGAGGTTGTCGCATTGCACAGCAAAATTCACATGGGACAGCGCAATAAATAAATAAAAAACATCGCCTGGAGAAGGAGAGGCGACAATTCGAGGTGCTTGAATTGGGTTCGTCTCAGACACTCGGATGAAACGCTGAAATAACCGACTGCCAACCCATCTCGCCTTGCTCTTGCTGAAAATTGTCATGATCTGAGGTTGGCGGTGACTCTCTTGTTGACTACTGTATTTTAGTTTGTGTGACTCCCATGTTATATGGACCTATCGGCACCGTCATTTACTCAACCATCACGGTGCTCAAGTCCATGTGAGAATGTCGTGGCTGTATCACCAAGACTCTTATATCTTGCCAAGCTCAGTATATATATCATATCTATCGGTTTCAACCTGCTGTATCAACATGATACGAAAGACAACGACAACGCGCGTGACGTTAAATGCCTTCCCACAAGCCCTGACTTGAAGATGAAATCCATCCTTGTCGTCTAGATCCCATCAAAATCTCTGATTCACCCCCGTCTACCCTCTGACTCAACCAAATGCGGGCCCATGAATAAGATCAATTCCCAATTTATTTATTTATTTCCAATCATTCACCGACTAGAGACTGTCCTTGGTTCCCTTGTTGACAGACGTCTATACGCACAAGTTACAGGTCTAATCTTGTCAATCCTCTCGCCAACCATCCCCCATGAACAATCATATCGTAGATATGAATAGTCCACCGAGCCTCTCCATCTTGTTTGCTATCCGAGTAAACGGATATTCGTGCCCACAACATATCTAGTTCAACTCTCCTTGCGTCCCTGTGGATTTGATACATGTATCAGACCCATGTGTCAAAAGGAGGTTGCCTCTATTGTTGCCGCGCCAATGTCTCTCTGTCTTGATTGTTCTGGCCAATATACTTCTCTTGTTTCTGCCCTGTCTTGCCGTAGTGTTTATCAACAATCCCACACATATGCACGCATCCTACGAATTCATCAGCTTACAATCACTCATTAATCCTGTCCTCACATTCAACGGCCGTTGGGTACGAGTTATTCGGTCTCTGAATGTACACCTAATAATAAATTCGCCCAGCTTCAAGGTCCTCTCTCCTGTCAGGGCCCAATCAACGGCAGATCAACCGTCCCCTGTTTATTTCCTCTCTTGGATACACACACAAGCTGCACCCCTCCCCCTTGCCAAATAATCTCTCCAGTCCCTGTTTCTTGGCCATCCTTTCCACCCCAGCAGCTCACAATATCTTAGTACCGACGTGTGATCCGTGTACAGGGTTTCAAGGGCCCTCGTGAATTTCTCGGTGGATCGCCATTTCGACAAATGTACGGTAGCAGTGGCAGGAAGGAAGATGGAAAATTTTCCTTTTTCCTCTCCTTCAGGGGCAAGTTGAGTTTTGACACGTCAACTAGGCAAAGACAAGACGGTGAATCCCTTCTTGGGTGCAAGTTTACTGTATTATTGTTCAATCACAAAGTCCGTAATAAATTCTTGACCTTTCAACGGTATCTGCCCAGGCAACGGTGATAGCCAGTTTCGGATATACTCAGTAATATCAGTGTTTATCTCGCTTAGTTCGGCTTCTTCTTGATGTTGCTCCGTTTTACTGGGCCAGTTAATAGTAACATGTCTATATAAGGTTGAGGCCTTGCTACCTAACCAGAATATAGGTACGGATATGCTATTATTTACTGCTCTTTAATATCGTTCGTCTTTGATATCAACATTGGACTTTCCTGTAGTCAATTACCGCCTTTCGAGATGCTGTTGCTGCACATTATCAATCATTGATGTACGCAAGTAAGCATCAGGTCAGGCCATGTCATATCAGGCCATGCCTCCAACAATTCTCCTTGGGATCCCATCCAGTCCCAAACGCTCCTTGACCCTCCACCATCCTTTTTGGACTTGATGTAACCCCATGGTATCTCGTGGATCAGACAGATCGCTTCACTCGGCAGCGCAAGGTGAAACTTCGACCACGTACTGTACAATACTAAACTGTTGTCTGTAGTAAACGACCGTAACGGTCATCTGAACTGAGTACATGAACCGGGGGTGTAGTTCTTCTCTTCTCGTCATGTTTATTATCTTTTCCCTTTGAGTGTGTCCCCTATTCTGCTTTGTTTCAAGCTTAAAGCCACCATCTTGATCCTGTGCTCGGACGTAACCATAACGGAGAAGTGCACATGTACCGTATCATGTGTCGGGTCTGATGTTGCGAGCCGCCTGTCGTTAAGATTGTCAATTTTACACTAACTTTAGCATCAAAGCACCATTTTCGCACACCTCCAGCTGGATCCACTCACTCACCAAGTCCATTGCTGCTAAACCTAGCGCAGAAAAGCTAAGGCAGGAAAGCCAAGGGGACCATTTCCTAGGCCAATGTACGTACTTTACATGTTCCCGAGCTTTAGCTTCTACGGCAGGGCAAAGGTCAGGCAAGGGAAGGTGTGTGGGTAGAGTTTGGATACCTAGGTAGGTTACCGTTGGTAGGTACTTTCCTGGATTCTGAATCATTCCAGGTTCAGGGACCATTCATCTCGCTGCCGTTGGTAGCATTCTGATTCGTTAGAGGGGCTTAGAGTGCTGGAGCTGCAGGCATAACCTGGCAGGAGCAGGTTGATAGCTGCCCGCCCTGGTACCTGTGAACAATAGGGTAGGTAGGTAGCTTCCATGTTTGTCAGTCAACACCGCAAAGAAAAAACAGGCTTTAATATGATCAAGAAACTTTCATTCATCAGGTCTGCCTATGTCCCTATCTTGATTATGTATCACGCAATACCCGGTACTGCCAAGTTTATCAAATGCCGAGTCTTGGGTCATCGTCGTTTACATCACTTCACTTCGTATTTACAACAACCCAGTTCCGCCAAACACCTTTAGCCACTCGACTTTCCAGTTATCACTACCTAGGTAGCAGAAGCCTAGTTGGAAGAAAGCGCAACAGCCCGTCTTCGTCTTGTTCCGCCTGCTATCCACCTACACCCTACAAGAACCATATGTAGTAGACCCGGATTGATGGAGGCCAGAGCAAAGCAAAGCTGAAGCACCGCAGTCTGTCGTCTCACATGTGCCCATGTGCCCTCTTCCACACGCTTCGGGTGACATCTCTGCAGGGTGACCCCCATCAACATGAGATAGTAGCGCCCCTCGTTCTGTCCACATACAAGACGTGACCAATGGACCATCACGTCACCCCTCCAACTCATCAATCTCGAAGTTGGGAACCTTTTCCGATCGACCATTCCATTTCTTACTTGACTCGAGTAGACCAAGCTAAGTCACCTTTAAGCCCTTCTTTTTAAGTCCAGCCCAGACCTGATCATTGCCAGACCGCTATCCACGACTGGTTATGCCCGGCGCCTTCAGATAAGACATACACGATGCTTTCTGACGGGTAACCACCGAGAACCAGGACAACAAAACACGACCTCGAAGGGGTTGCACAACGACAAAGAGCATGGTCTGAGCACATGAAGGAACCATTATGTGTCTAGTCGCTACCGGTATTGGCAGTCGAGAAAGGGCTGCCCAAGCCTTGATTGATCCCACTCAAGTTCCAGATATAGTACATGAGATGCAACATTGACAGACAACTCATACAGGTAGAACAATCCGTTGATGCACCCTACTGCTAAAGTGCTAGTGGGCAATCGATTGAAACCCACATGCCATCGGCTCAACAACAGGGCAATTTGAGTAACCATCAAACCTGTGCCACTAGATGTTGAACCCTGCACCGTATGTTCCCTAGTTCTGGAAGCTAGCCTCGACTAACGGTTGGTATAATTTCTTTGAGTAGCTCTGTTCCGTTGAGCCAGCCGTTGGTAAAAATTCCAACGACGGCCTGTTTACAGATAGACACGGTATTCTTGGGCCCCGAAAGTACATGGGCACTCCAAATCTGAGCGTATTACCTAGGTCGAACTACACGGTCTGAATCATCATCAGGTTAGAGGGGTTATTGCTCATAGCTTGTGGGACTAGACCGGGCAACAATGTGCCTTGAACGATACCACGCTGACATTTCACGGAATTTTTCGCGTTTACTGGCTTTGATCTACACAAAACGGTGCTGATACCGGAAAGCGGAATGTCCAGGCGAGATGGGCTGCCCATCAACGATCAAGTCTCCTGAACATGTACTGAATCCTTATCAGTATTACATGTTATTTTCTTGTCTGTACCTGCACCATCACCATGACCATCGCAGCAGGTGATCACGACTAACCAGCAGCAACATAACACAGCACAACACAGCACATCACAGCACAGCACGAGCCCCATAGAGAAGAACATTGTTACAAGAAGATTTGGCACGGTCCACTTGCTAATTGGTCGATCCCAATCCTCATCGCCCGTCATGTCGCCGGACACGGCCATAATTCATTCATAAGCTTATTGGCTTTTCTCTTCTCTTTCAAGAAGAATTTGGCCAAGACCCACCATCATGGCCCTCCCGTCGCTCGCAATCTTGTCCTGGGTTGTTCGTGATCCGGCTCGTGATGTTGGGTGCAGCCACAAGGGGAAAAAAGGTGCTGAATCAGGATGTGGGGTTGGCCTTGAGTTCAGCTCCCCCCAAGTCGAGTTGGTATGGCCTTCAGTGATGTTGATGTCAAACACAGCAGATCATGTGTTGTGCACAAGCTGTTGCATGTTCTCCAAGGCGACTTGCACGGCCTTTTCACTGGGGACAGAAACCATCAAGAAAGACAATGATTCGCTTATGATTCTCACCTTCTTTTCCATTCCAGTTTCTTTCCATCACCTGATGCCCCTGCAGCGGGCTAATTTCAAGGTACAGGTCCTCTCTGGCCTCGGCATACATCTCGTCACGTAATTATATCAATCTAGGTTGCCATTTTGATTGACTCCGGCAGGCTTGGAAGGTTATCGAATCTGACCTAGACCGAGGAACGAACAATTGTTTAAACGGCCTCATGTCGTGTTGCTCTGCTTTACCGATACCCGGTGCTTCCGCAATCAGTTGTAGCTGGAATGCCTGGCATCTTCAGACACGATACTCGGTATCTTTTGACTTTGGCTTCTGAAAACTGCCACGAGCTCTGACAAGGACTATTCAAAATGTTGTAGGTGTACCGACGCTGTCCTGTGGCACAGAGCCCCGATGAAACGCCTCTTCCTAAGATGTGTCGTTATAAAAGTTTCTGAACGCTCTTCTTATGCATGATAAGTCTATCTGTGCATTCCACCCATCTCCGGGCGAAGTAGGGCTCTCAGAGGCTTGGCCAAGTATCTTCATGATCTCGTGCTCACCATGGCTGTGCCCGCCATTATCACTTCTAGGTGCTAATGCTGCAAGGACGTCAAAACGCGGCTTTTGGTCACAACCTGTTCCCCCCAAATACAGCACACCCATCCAACGTATATGCAACCTCGAGCTGGCCGTATCACGACGATCACCCCACCCTTTGGGGATAGCTTCAAGATGACTTGACATCCAACGGTAACCGTTTTTTTCTTGTTCATGCGGTCTCCGCCCTCAACGCAGATCGAGCATGTGCTCATCCATGTGGCACCCTTTCTGTTTCTGGATATGATGATTGCGAAATACTGGCCCTTTGTAATCGCCCATCTGTCGGTCTACCTGGGGATTCCTCGTCAAATGCGCTTGTGGAGGGGGCGTGTAGGGGTCTCGTCGGCGTGGGATCACTTGACGGGAAGATAAACGTGGGTTGCCGACATTTGAAGCTTTAGGTATGTCTCGGGACAGTTTTTTGCCTCTTTGATTTTACCGTAGCCTGTCAGCTGGGCTTTCTACCAAAGTCATGATGGGGATCTGGAAGACGGTACACTGACGGCAAGCCAGAAACGGTGAATGAGCAGATGGTCTTGGCCTCGTTGGTGTGTGGTGACCACTTGACCAAGGCTGTATATTGACACGGTGAGTGAGAATACTGTACGTTCATTGAGTTCTCCGTCAACATCACGATGCACTCATATTTCAGGTCGTTGTTTGTGTCTCTCGTCAATCAATACATTCTGTTATCCTTTTTTAAAAAATCTCTAGCAATTTAGATCATTGACTAGTTGAAACCAAACCCAATTTTCTTTTATACAGCCTTGACACTCTCGCCGTTCGTTCCATTTTGACCATTCTCCTCGTTCTGCAGCTCAAGGTGGAAGGACCTGATGAGAGCATCACTCTCGTCGAGGGTCATCATCTTGAGATCTGCCATCTGCTTGATCTTGGCAGTACTGTTGGAAGGTGAGATGTTAGATTTTTTCGTGTTCTTGAATCGCAGGATGGATGGGCAAAACTTACACTTCCTTGATCTGGTCGTCAGTCATCTTGAGACCAAGCTGGTCAACTCGGCTCTTGATGGCATTCCAGCCAGTGAGTCGAGATGTGAAGTGCACACTGTGAATATTAATTAGCTTTGAAACCATAGTATTACCCGTTGTCATATCTTACTATCTGTACGGCTGTTAGTTCTGAACATTTGAAAGTAGGGATGAACGGAATGACGTACCTTGATAGACCAAAGTCCTCGGGCTTAAGGATCTCATAGGTGGCGGGGGAGTTCAGGATAGCCTTGGCGTGGATACCAGCCTGATATCGTGTTAGTCAGTAGAACCGTCAGGTAAGACTTCACACAGGATACATACCTTGTGGGTGAAGGCGCAGAAACCAGTAATGGGGTTGTTGAAGGGGACGTTGATCTGCGAATGCTGTTAGTCTGATACCTTGCGAGAAAGGGCACCTTTGAAAGGTTCCGCTCTGAATATGGGATAGACTTACCTCGACGGCTTCGGCGACAAAGTCTTCAATGGCCTTGAGCTGGTGGAGCTTGTACTTGGAGAGAACGTAATCTCTGCTGGTGGGCATCATTCTGGCGAGCTTTGAGTTTCATCAAGTTAGCCCACAGTCAGGGTTTCCAAGGAGCAACAGTTTAACGTACAAGAGCTCCAAGTGGGCAGATGCCGTTTCTCTCTCCAATACCAAGAACGGATGTGTCAACGTCTATACCGCAGAGTCAGTCTGAATGTCCAATCGTATAGAAGCCATCGGCGGTGTCGGTATATCGGTAAACCGTCTCGAAGGTATATATCGGATGAAGGTAATCGTTCCGCTGGGTGAACTTACGTGTAGCACCGGCCTCGAGAGCAGTAAATGAGTTCTGGAAAAGGTCAGCTTCTCGTCTCGAGGTAGAAATTCGAGGGCAGAACTAACCGCAACAGCACAACCTGTATCATCGTGGAACTTGGTCAAATTAGCCAAAGGTCATGCGAATTATAGTTCGTAGCAGAACATACGTGAACTTCGATATCGGTAGAGACACAGCCTCGGAGAGTTCGGACAAGATCCTGCAGATGGTTAGCAGCCAAAACAATGAAGCTGATGACGACCACGTACGTAAACTTGTCTGGGAGAAGCACAGCCGACGGTGTCGGCAACACCCACACGTCCTACGCCAGCATTGTTGACAGCGCGGTAGATGGAGAGCAAGTCGACCAAATCAGAACTTCCCACATGTTAGCAAGACAGACGGCTTGACTGATATTGACCGACCCCTTCAAAACCCCGTTGAGACAGACTGGACGAGTCAAGTTTGAGAGAGAATCTCAGCATGATCGACATCATGCCATGAGGAGCAGGCATTATATGCGAATGAGACTCTGCTCTCTTGTCTAGGCTTCGGTCTTCATGACCCCCAGGCCCTAGTCTCTTAAACAACACGGGAATCGATCGGTCGATGAAGGAATCGTCATAGGGAAGTGAGACTGCACTCACCGGAAAGAATCTTCACTGGAGAAGCGGACCTCGCAGCCTCGGCTGAGCAATTGTAAGCTTCTGGTTCTGATCAAATTGGCGTTGCACGTACCTCTTGATGTACTCGATAACCTCGAGGGCCTGCTTGGTAATAGCGGTCATGTCTCTGCCGCCAAGAGAGTGCTCTCGGAGAAATTCTTGATGCCAAGGTCAGTCTACAGTCGACATGTTTATAAGGGGAGGTTGATGCTCACGGCTCGTTCCGATAACGACATCTACACCGTCGACTCCGCAGTCACACTTGGTGGGGTTAGTTATTTACAATCGTTGTCGGACTCAGGGACGCATACCGCAAGCTTGGCATCCTGGATGATATGTTAGCCATATGTGATTTCAGGAGGGATCGACAAAGGTGAAGGGGCAAACTCCAGAATCATTGATCCAACAATCCAGGAGGTGTTCCTCGTCCTTTGCCCACATGTTTTTGGTACACAACTTACTTCTAGAGTGCATCTTGTGTCTGAAGATATCTGTTAGCATACTTACTACAACCAGGGACCAAAAGGAATAACGCACGGGTCAGAATCTTGGCCTACTAGATCGTTAGTAAGTCTGCTCTTGACGTATCAGTTGCTGAATGCGCACCTTGAGGCCGAGCTTGCAGATAGCTTCGCAGTCATCGCGAGATTGCTAGAATTGATTAGCATTCGAGTTGAAGCAAGATCAACTGACTAGACTCACAGGGCTGGCAGCGGGATTTGTGAGCTCGATGTAGTCAACACCGAAATCCGAACCGTAAGGAGGTTAGTATTCTTCAATTGAAACTGCAGAGCAGGATAGAATTATATGAATGACATACAGCATAGTGGCACTATGGACAAGGGTGTTAGCTATCATGACACAAGAATTGAATTAGAGTCCGCCTTCAACACCTTCAACATACATCTTGATCTTGGTCTCAGTCGAGAAGTATGCGTTGGCAAACTGCTCTCCCTCTCTCAGGGTTGACTCGATAATCTTGAAGTTACGGACATTGCTCAGTAGGTCGCTGACGCTCGAGTAGGGGTTCGTCGTGGAGTTGCCGGTGATAGACATGATGAGGATTGGGCCGTCCGAATGACGATGGGAGCTGGAAGTGTGGTGGGTAGTCTAAGTATAAGAGAAACAATGGAATAGACCTCTCTCAGGTTTCGATAGAAGAATGGGTTCGATCGAGGGTTCGATTTTTAACTGGGTTTTGGTTTATTTTGATTCGATTCGACTCAATTGAACACAATTCGTTGCGGTGCAATTCAATCCAACGCGAGAAGAGATACCGATAAGCGGGCTGTTTTTAATCCTGATGGAGCGGCAAGTTCTGCAGATGCGGGGTATTTAAGATCTGGGAAAAAGAAGAGAAGAAAAAAAAAAAAATTAAAATTTTTTGTGAGTCAATTGCCTCCGGTCCGATGGCCGGATTCGTGGGATCTTGTTGGACCCCACCATGACGCACCATGAAAGCCCTGTAATTTTTTAGGCTTTACTCTGCTAGCCTGTCTGCGTGTCTGCTCGTCTGCTCAATTTTTCCTTTTTCGAGCGAATCATCGACTTTGCAAACATTGAACCAATCAATCATTTACAGGGAGTTACTGTACCGCATTGCATGGGACTGCACAGCGCTGCGCAGCGCTG
>JABFFC010000661.1:0-15293 GCA_013623535.1 Fusarium penzigii
GGGGAAGGGGGTTGATGTTGCGATGTAATGCAGGGTCCTGTGGTTTTGACGTCATGCGCTGAGTGACCGCATGGACATTGACGTCACGGACAGAGTGGAACATGACGGCTGCTGGCTGAAATTCACCAGGTTCGGAATCATAGGTAGTTAAGAGACCACCTAAGGTAAATTATTCCGGCCGGTGAATAAGATATTCATTCATTCATTCTAGGTTCATTCGCCTTACAACATTGCACCAATACTTTGCATGCAGGGCAGTTTACTCGTCTATCCATGTCATCAGCGTCGCGTGAGTTGTTCATTCATGATTGGAACAAACGATATGATAGTGCTCAGGGCGACGATCGACCAAAACGCCTCGGGCATCCCACGCATTCTTCTAGCTCCATACGCCATGCTCAGCAGACGAATGCTCTCATGGACGGGTTTATCAACACCTCCTTGTCCATGAATTATCATTTGTTGCCCTGCATTTAGTACTGGCTGGAACTGGTGATAATATCGTGATTATGATGTTTTGGTGCACATGTCGGGTGACATGAATCTCAACGAATAGGTCAGTCAGCAATCGTGTCCATTGGTGTTAGTTTGCGGCATCGTTGTAGGTAACGCAGAAGACACGCGAAGCCCAACACATAAGATAAATCACCCATGATTCTGGCAGTCTCTAAAACCTGATGACACAACTCCCTAGCCACGTAGCTTCGATGAGTGGGCTTGTGTTCGAACGTTCGTACACTCAAAGTTACTACCTGCATATTCTCGTCTCGATAAATGCCTGAATATGGGAACAGTATATACAATAAACTTGATACCAGTGCACGAAAGCAAAAGCCTTTGCCTTTGCCTTTGCCTCCGTCTGCTCACGATAGCAACAAAAAAAACGCTGACCAACTACGATATCTCAAATAGCGATGGCTTATATAAGGGTAAGTACACCTTACTACTAACCGCTAACTATTACTTAACTTACAGCCCAGGACAAAAGGGGCCACAGGGGGCAGGGGATAATAGTCTGAGAGTGCGAATCCTCTGGATACTGATGTGATGGTAGAGTCGTCGGCTGGGGCTGCATCTGCAGTGCAACGCTCGCAGAATGGCATATCACTTGATTTGCTCGATGCCTCCATATGAGTTGTGGAGAGAATAACGTTAGAATCTGAATCGGGGTCGGGGACTAGAGGATGGAGGCAGCCCATTTTACCTATGATCGTTGTGCCTCATATTGTCGCGACATGTTATAAGAACCCAGCAAGTTAGATTTCCTGCCCAACAGATAAGAACACACCAGCCAGTTACGGTACAGTAGTGAGGAAACTATTAAACGGCACACGACACAGGTGTGGGGACACGGGATGTTCCAGTCTTGGTAGCACAGAGCAGAGTGGCTATATGCTATGTGAAACGAACCAAGTAAAGTAAGCGCTTGCTCGTACGAGTATGGCCATGGGAACATTGTAAAAGCTGAATGCTGCACGCCTTGCGTTAGAACTCCCAGATTGCGATGCATCTTTGTGCTGCGCAACAATGAGATAGGGCCACAGTAGGTAATAATTATACCTGGCTATAATGTTCTACAGCCGTGTTAGAGACTCGGTGGTGTAAGTATGGTTAGAGAGTACCATAATGCCGCTGAACGACACTTGCAAACCATTGTGAAAAGAAAAGTCCATGTTGGTTTGTATGGTTATCTTTCCAACACACAATTACTCCAAGCATTGATTGAATCTGGGCGTGACTTAGGTACATTTCCTTCACTAAAAGCTGTTAGTAGCCGAAAACTCAATCTCTGGTCAAGCTGACCAAGGGCCCCTCCCTCCTTTGTCATAGATAAACAGATAGGTCAGATCAATTTTAAAAATTTTCAAGACCTTCCCTTCCCTGTCCACGCTTATCGCCTCGTTACGAAGTTGAAAAAAAGCTCCATTGAAACTTCTGTTTGAGATCCGCACAGGCCTGGTAGCCTAAATGAGCTGAGCTGATCTGTGCTTCTCAATTGTTTGACGAATCACAAGAGGAGGAGAACCTCGACATCAAATCTGGTGTGTCGCTGACACTGAGCTACCTTAGTACGGTGCAGTGCTGTACTGCAATTGCCCTGTAGACATTTAGACCTAAGGCGCATCTTTAATTACAAAGTACGTTTGTTGATTGTTACTCCTCGGCTACTTTTTGTTCACATGCTATTCACCTGTGTGAGAGTGTCTTGGTCCATCATCATCACAGGGTCTTCAGGCTGAAGGGCCAGTCGTACTCTGGTTTCTTATGCAGATAGGCCCACGAGCAACCAAACTTCTCACTTCCCTAATGCACTCTAGCAAAACATTAGTACTAAGAGAATAACCCGGATGCCGCCTCCCTAGCTCAATCTAGGATACCCGTCGTCAGCTTCTGGAATTAAAGAGAGACAGACCATTCTGATCCTCTTATAGCTCAAATACTTTTTTGTCATTGTTGTCTCCACCAACACTGTTCAGACTACACGATCAGACCTAGGAGTCCACCTTAAGCCACGCCATTTGCTTCAGCTCATACGCTCAGCTCAGTTTGTGTTTAACCAAGAGAAGTCATTCGGAGCCAAGTACTCAGTACTACTGTACATTTGCCAGGGGAATATCCACTCGAACTTTCCGCTCAATTCGAGCTCGAGCCACCTAGACAGGGATTGTACGGCCAATGTCGAGATGTGCAAGTCGCAAAGTGCAGTCTTTAGGATACAGAACCTGCAAGCTCGCTCGAGCTGGGTTCCTGAATCAAACGGCTCGCAAAGAAAGGGAGAGGCTGACTAAAGTGTCTGACGGCTGCGGAAATGGCACCGCCGGACTGCAAAGCCGCCTCTGGAACATGGCGCTAATAGATTCGGAATGTTTCTAGATTCTACAAGTTGAAGGTGGCATGTCAGTTCAGTTTTGAAAAAATTTTACGGCTTTCCTGAAGCAGCCGATAGACAAGGTTTTCTACTTCAGCTTGCGCAAGAAAGAAGTCTCTTCCTTCCTTTTTAATTTGTTTTTCTCCTTCTCTTTTTCTTCTTCTTTTGATCAGGGAACCGCTATGCCTGTTTGAGTCCTCAACTATTACATGGCGATTTCCATTGCGCAAACCCGTGCCATATCCAGCTAGGCTTGTTGCTTTCTAAGTCCCACGTTCGATGTGGCGTGGCGGTTTTCTTCATGCACCTACTCGGGCCATACCTGGAACAGTGTGGGGCATAGAGGAAAACCGGAGCTCTGGCGCCGTTTTGGGATTGGCGAAACATAGGGTCCAGGGCAGAGGTGACGAGGGGGCTAGGGAAGGGACTTTCACGAACTAAAGATGTGTTTCATATATCGAAAAAGAGGACGAGAATCAACAGAAGGGGATAGGCAAGGGCTAGAAGCAAGACAAGACAAACTGCATTTTGGTATACCCGTTATGTCCGCAGCACGGGGCAGTAGGGCGACCCATAACTAGAGTTGCGGCAAAGAGGTGAAGTAGGTATGACAATGCACCTGCCTCGATTCTTTGATCCAGTTCCTACCTGTTTGGTTTCAATGTCAGTCACAATCTCTCTCTATATGCTAATGATAACGGAGGTAGGTACCTATGAAGCAATTATTCTCCCTTGCTAAGGTACCTACATACCTTAGCAAGTAGGGTATGTAAACTCATCGAAATCACAGCACAAATTTGTTGAACTGCCCTCCACATTTCATCACCTCTCGTAGGTCATTATCGACCAGGTGGACACCCTTGTTGTTCCCTGCAACCTCTTTTTCCTGGTGGGTGGTGCTTATTTTCCTATTCCCTTCTTATTTCTTTTCATTTTCCTTTTTCTATATTGCTACAATGACCTCGGCACACGAGCACACAAATTTTCTTCCGGCAGTGCACAAGAAATCGATGTTCTAATATCTCAGTTCTCTCGGGACTACTACCGTGTGCAGTCCTCGGTTATCGAAGCCTTTTCAGTATTTGGTTGATGTCGTTGACAATCCACATAGCTGTTATAACTTCAATAAGACCTGTCGGTCAGGTCAGTCCGTACTTGCTAGCGTCACGCAACTGTTACAGTTTCCTTGTTAGCCCTCTTCTCGACTTGTAGCATACCCCGGCACTTGTCCGCTTCTACCACAATTGTACAGTGCATTACCGTACATCGGTCGCATCTCGTTATCCTGGCACCACATCCCCTGTGCTCCACCAAAGCTCTCTTCGTTGAAGCTGTGCTGCTCTTTCATCTCACCTTCAATAGAGCCAGCCACCATCATAGTTTGCATCTTTGTATTCCTGTATTGTGTTGTGTTGCTGTGCATTTCATTGCATTGTCTCCCTTGCATCAAGTCGACTATTCTCTCAAGAAGCAGTGAAAGAGTATCCTTTGTGCTTGGCTAGGTATGTTCATCCCACCCACAGGCCTTGTCTTATCATCTGGCCGGCGGCCTAGACTCGTAACTTAGTGCTAGCCTGTCTACATCCACCCGACTGTCTATCTCTCAGCCAAAGCTATCACCACAACATCCGATCACCTTCTTCATTGAATACAGACATACATACATGGCTTGGGGTTCAGACCCCCTCGACTCGATACTTCTTGTAACCCCAGCTCTTCATGCACCATGCCATATCCCATGTCCCCCACCTCTTCCTTTCCTGCGATCCCCCCGTGTATCATCATATTTTTCTAGCCCTATCTATCTTTACCCCGTCTGATGTACCATATCGTCCCCATACATCCAATCTCCGTCCTCGCACTTCTCAGTTTGCCCCCCCTCCACCTTTTTTCTTTGGCCAGTTCTCTTATCAGAACTTTACCGTTCCGGGCTAAGTCGCGGTCTGGATTTGAAGCTGATCAGTTTAGAATTCTCGGTCCAAAATACGGGTCTAGTTTTTTGTGTAAATCATTAAAGACTGAGTCGGTCCCCAGTGTCGTCTCGCCCCTCGTCGACACTTCGTCTTTCCATCCGTCCTTGTCCGATTCTGTTTGTTCTTGTCGTTTTGCGACCCAAACAGATACTTGCGCGTCTGTAGTGCATCTCAGACCTCGTCTACCATCTTGTTGTTGGTTTCCTTATCATGGCTTGGATCGAAACCACCAACCGCAGGATCGCGGCCAGCGCCGTTGGTCGCTGGTTCCAGCTTGAAGGTTCTGGTCATGTAAGTCGACTGCTTTGCCTTGCTCCACGCTTTCTACAACAACCTGGTCGCCATCTATACTAACAGTGGTTACTAGCCCCGTGAGCGCAAGGGCTCTTACTTCTTCACCGAGATGCGAGCCGGCCTTGCGACTTTCTTTGCCATGGCCTATATCATTGCTGTCAATGCCTCCATTGTCGCTGACTCTGGCGGCACTTGTGTCTGCAATGGAGGCGCCGAGGATCCTATCTGTACCGAGAACACCGAGTATCTGCTCTGCGTGCAGAATATCCGACGCGACGCTGTTACTGCCACCGCTGCCATATC
Organism: Fusarium penzigii; assembly: GCA_013623535.1. Lineage (NCBI taxonomy): Eukaryota > Fungi > Ascomycota > Sordariomycetes > Hypocreales > Nectriaceae > Fusarium > Fusarium penzigii. The sequence continues at coordinate 5,440 of JABFFC010000661.1, forward strand.
TGCTCTTGCTACCTTTTTCATGGGGCTTTTCTCTAATCTGTAGGTTCACTGGCTCTTACTCTATCAGGAAGGTGTCATAGCGCTAACTTTGTAACAGTCCCGTTGGACTTGCTCCCGGAATGGGTATGTGAATCCATGCATAACTTACTGCAGAGCAAATTTGCATCCAAAAGAAACATGAAACTAACAATCGTTTAAAGGTCTCAATGCCTACTTCACTTACACTGTTGGTAAGCAAACAACATCAATCGTGTCAATACACTGAACTTTACTAAAAGAAATGCGCGCTTAGTTGGTTTCCACGGTTCCGGATCTGTTCCTTACGAGCTCGCCCTTACTGCCATCTTTATCGAAGGATTCATTTTCTTTGCTCTGGCCCTCTTCGGTTTACGTCAATGGCTGGCCCGTGCCATTCCTCGTCCCATCAAGCTTGCCACCAGCGTTGGTATCGGTCTATTCCTCACCATCATCGGACTGACATACAGTGAGGGAATCGGTCTGATTGTCGGTGCTACCTCGACTCCTGTTGAGTTGGCTGGTTGTCGACCTGAGAACAGACTCGAGGATGGAACTTGCCCTTCATGGGACAAGATGCGATTTCCAGGCATGTGGGTTGGTATCTTCTGCGGCGGTATCTTCACCGTCCTCCTCATGATGTACCGTGTCAAGGGAGCTGTTATTGCTGGCATCCTTCTCGTCAGTATCATTTCCTGGCCCAGAGGCACCCCTGTTTCATACTTTCCCTATACCGATGTGGGCGACAGCAACTTCGACTTCTTCAAGAAGGTTGTGGATTTCCACGAGATTTCGAGCATCCTCAATGTTCTCAAGTTCAATATTTCGGGAGCTAGTGGCCAGTTTGGACTGGCTCTCATCACATTCCTTTATGTCGACATCCTCGACTGTACAGGTACTCTGTATGGTATGGCTCGCTTCGCCAACCTTATGGATCCCGTTACTCAGGATTTTGAGGGGTCTTCCATCGCCTATATGGTGGATGCGCTTAGTATCTCTATTGGTGCTGTCCTTGGCGTCCCTCCCGTTACCGCTTTTGTCGAATCTGGTGCTGGTATCTCTGAAGGTGGCAAGACTGGTCTCACGGCCATGTGTGCGGGCTTCTGCTTCTTCATCTCTGTTTTCTTTGCTCCAATTTTTGCCTCAATCCCTCCCTGGGCCACTGGCTGCGTTCTCATCCTTGTCGGCTCTATGATGGTTAGCGCTGTTACCGAGATCAACTGGAGATATATGGGTGATGCAGTGCCAGCCTTCCTCACCATTGCCTTGATGCCGTTCACGTACTCTATCGCCGACGGTCTCATTGCCGGTATCCTGTCCTACACGATAATCAACACTATTGTTTGGCTCATCAAGGTGGCCTCAGGTGGCCGAATTGTGCCTCCCAATTATGAGGAGAGAGACGGATGGACGTGGCGTATTCCTGGCGGCTTCTTCCCCCCTTGGGTTGTCAGATTGTACAACGGCAAGAAGGATTTTTGGCGTGAGGACTTTCCTCCCACTGCGGAGACCAGCGTTCAAAACCAAGCTCCCGCTGTTGAACGAGTCACAAGCTCCGAGCACGGTGGCTCTGAGCCTGACAAGGTGGTTCCTGACACAACAGAACCTCGATCTAAAGAGGCTTGAGTACGTAGAGAGCAGCTGAAGGAATGCGGGAATTTGTTAGATGGGTAGTCAAATATCAAGACCGATATTGTGTTTAAACCGTAACACGCTGAATGCGTTCTGTGATCTTTTTACTATTCGGTCGCAGATGGGTATGAATCAAGGTCTTGGATGTATAGTGACAGGATGATCATATAGTTCCATTTTATATTAGTTTTCAGTATGAGTGGTAACGAATCTCGTTATCAAACGATGTCATTCCTCATGCTCTTTCAGAGCTGTCTGCCTGCTATACATATCTCTTACACAGAGCATCACATTTTGGTAGTGGCTGGATGTTTGGTAGCGTGTCAATGTATCCAAGTTAGCTCCCTCTTTTTAAAAACAAAACATAGTGCCTCGGATCCAAAAGATTGTCCTCGCCATGCGTAGATGGGCGATAAATGAGAAACCTCCTCCTTCTCTTTCTTTCTTTTGTTGTTTTTGACTATTACCTATCCATCTATTGTGGAATTTAGGTCATGAGAGCAATGTGCTTGAGTTCACTGTTTGAACGAGAACGTTAGTTCTAGTCACAGGCTTACGAGAAATCGAGTCGCTGTTTCCACTTACGCCTGCACTTGATGACCGACTTTCATGGCGGGATATTCAACCTCCTTTCCTTCGTCCCTGCCGAGGTTGAACTGCTGAGCTCTGACCTCCTTGGCCTTCTCAGCGAGTTTGGGAATAGGGGCCAGGTCAACGTCGGAACCCAAATGCCAGAAGAGTGTACTCGATATGCGGACCAAAGGTCGATCGGGGAAATCTCTCTTGCGCTTCTCAATCGTCTCGATGGTCTTTTCATTAACGACGACTTCGTGGTAGCCGGCCTTGATCAGCCCACCAGTGATGTGCTCGACCTGCTTGCCGGCCTGAACAAGTAAGTAATTGCCGGGAGGGATCTTGACAGCGATGCGGTTGCCCGTGTTGCGGGCCCAAATGTGTAATCCTGGGTAACGGGAGCGGCCATGGATGGTGAAGAAGTTAAGGTCAGTATGGAAGCCAGCGAGGATGGTATTTTTCTCGCCATACTTGGTCAGGTCGGAGGCTGTTGGGGCAAGAAGATGAGGGCTACACAGAATGGTGTCAGCGGAATGAATGAGGGCTTATGTGAGGCGAGTGAAAAATGACGAACCCATATCGACCAGCATCACTAAAGTACTGTGCCGGTAAATCAAGGCCAACAGCTGTCATCTCGGCCAATTTTGAGACACTGAATCACCGGTTAACATCGATACGAGATATCACTGAGAGGAAGCACTTGCGCATTCTTCATAGACGAACCCCACTGGTTCATGGCAGGAGTCCATCTATCCTTGATATGTGGCGCCTCGGGTACAATGTTGGAAGCATTAAGTCCAGGAAACTCTGTCTCGAAGGGCGGTGGCTCAGACATTCTCCAGAAGAATCTGCACTTGGGGTCAGGGGAGTGAGCCATGATGTCAAGCGGCCTCTGGGAAGGGTCCAGTCTCTGGATGACGTCTAGACAAGGCTCATCGACGGCGCACTTGGGCTTCTCTGTATTCTCAAGAGTGACGCCAATCTGATAGCTAAGCTCGGGTCTCTCATCTTTCTTGAGTTCTTCCTGAGGTTGAGCAAAGTAGTCTTCGAGTATATCAAGGAAGGTTGAGTTGTCCTCTTCAGACACTCGAGAGTCGTGTAAGACGAGGGCGCCGTAAGTGATGAATGCCTGGGCAGCTTTTTGACACTCAGCTTGGACCTCTGGGGAATCAAGGGGTCTGTTCAGATAGAGGTCCAGGTCGATGATGGGGAGATCCATGGGGAGTTCTGCTTGGTTGGAAGACATGATGAATTGGGAGTAGGTCAGGATGTAGTCAAAATGAAGCTGCTTATCGTCTATACCAAAATGCGACCAACTCCGTCGAGAGAAAGTTGTGAGGCTTACAAGAGAGAAGACTCTGATAGGCTGGATTTGAGATGTGAAACAAATCGAGGATAGAAAGAGGAGAGGGTTGAAACTATATATCCAGAATATGAGAAAGAAACCCGCAAAGTTGTAGCAGCAAAAAATTAATTAAAAAAAAAAATAAGAGGCCTGTTCAACGATTCCTCTTCAGGAAGCTGCATCACGGATAAGGGTCCTCTTGTTGTTTCCCTTTGTAAGAAATGCATCGTGATTGGCCGCCGAGTTCCGCCCATGATACGGAGCTGGCCGATGCCCGATGAGAGAGGGAAGGAGGACCGGCCATAGCCATGATACGTTTTCTTATGATCCTACATAGAAGAAACAACCAACACATCCATCCATGTATGTATGTGTGATACATACTACCTTAGTAGTATCTAGGTACTTCAGATAGACACATACAGGCTCAGTTGAACCATAAATCATCGTGTGAAATCCAGGCGTTATCTCACTCCTGTGCAAAGGTCACTACTCAAGCTGTGTGTATTCTGTATTCATGTATACCGACAAAGACTCAGACACAAGATAGCGACGGGATTGCCTCAACCCGCCAGAAATACATCACTTCTGTAGATCTGAAAGTGGTTTAGATACTAGTTCTGTATGGCCAGCCGGCTAGTTTTATTTACATATGCACATATATGCATACATCAGATTTCACACAGCAACACGGGCAAATCCAACCATAGCCAGCGAAATCAAGTCACAGCCCACTGGGCATCGTTTGATAATACAATCCCAGCCACAGCAAGGCAGTTGACTCAAGAAATTTCCGCAAAACGTCTCCGACCACTTCTTTGTAATATATTCTATTTTCATTTTGCAAGAAAATTGATGCCGTTGAGGCGCTCCACCCCCGCCAGTTGCTGTTAATATACACCTCTTTCTTCATCTCCTCAGAAACTGCGCGCTCCTCGCTGCAACCTTGCACGCTCGTCGCGAGTCCATATTCGATATCCCTCCTTTCCTCTCTCTTCCTCCGCCTTCGCTATCCCCACTGCTAGGCACCCTAACGACCTTCCGCTGCCAACTCTCGCTCGGCTTGCTGATAGTACTTGGCCGTATCAACACCGTGCTGGTTGTGGTTGACGAAGTTGAACCACGGGATTGTGCTGATGAAGAGAGCCGAGTAGCGGCTCTGGCGAGCTGCCACGCCCTGCATATGAGGAGTCAATCGGCTGACACCGTATAGAGGCTCGCCCTTCTTGACCTTGTCCACCATTTCGCGCATATCCATCTCAATCTCACGGGCGTTCTCGGTGGCGCCATAGAAACGGACTATTGCGATCTCTGTAATCAGCTCGTGCTTCTAAGAGCCCTCCACTAGTCGCCTCCAAGGGCGAAAGGAAACTTACGGCATGATCGCTGGTAGAAGTAAAGGAAACCACCAATGATGCCAACACCACCAGCCAGGCGCATAGCCTTGGCAAACCCACCCTTTCCTACATGAGAAGGAGCGAAACGCTCAAGAGCGTACAGAGCGGTAGGGGCAAAAGCGGCGGCGACGGCGCCGTAAACGTAGTCGGAGGTTCGGGCATAACGAACGACTCGCTTGAAGTGGCTGCCAATTGTTTAGTACGACGTCCAGAATTGGGTCAAGCCCCTTAGTTCGATATATTCCGGGGTGCTTTTTCAGGATTGCCATGGTTCGGAGGCAGGGTAAGAGCGGAAGACGTACGGATCGTTATCAATGAGCTATGTGACCTCCCAGTTAGCATTTTCGACACCAGCTCCAATTACAAGCTCACATACCGGATACTCAGTCTCAACGACCTTGCTAGCCCCGACGAAGGAAGGGGTTGCCTGCTTTGTCGTCGTCTCAGCCATTGTGCGATGCTTCGTCCTGGGGAGTCAGTTAATCGTTCTGGTCTCGATAGTTCAAGGTCGTTGGTTTCGGTACATTCGAAGCTGCGGCCGGTGCAAATGGTGCCTGAGGTGTTAAGTCACGTGCACTGGTCATCTCATCAGATGGTGATATAATTGGTCATGAAAGACTGGTGGGTCGTCTACTTGGGCTGATCGGGAGCCTCCACAATCAATTAAACATTGTCGCGTCTCACTGGCATTTGAGACGCGCTTTATGTGAGAGCTTCATATGACAGCTGATTCCTGCGCCTCTGAGTACGATTGCCCATGCATTATAAAGACGTAACCATGCCATCAGCCGATACTCTCAATATGTCTAGACATGATGATCTAGATAATTACGACGTTGACGACTTCTCTGACGATCCTTTCGGATCTCCCCCTGCTGAATCTTCGAAGAAGCGGAAGGAGCCTGAATCTGGCCTTGGTATCGATCAAGAAGTATCAGTTCAAAAAAGAGCTCGAGTACCAAATGTCAAACTCGATGAGAAACGGTAGGTTATAGCAACACGCAGCACCAGTTGAAATGTCGAGCTGCTAATCGATATACAGGCTATTAGGCCCCAAAGGACTACCGAAACTCAGAGAGCGAGCTCGAGATCTCAAGATCAAAGGGAAAGGACATGAGGTACGCAAAACGCTTAGTCTGATATCCAGAATGTACCACAAAAAAAAACTAATACGACATTTTATGTTCAGTTCTCTGATGCCGCACGTCTACTCTCATTTTACCAGCTCTGGCTGGACGACCTCTTTCCCAAAGCTCGATTCCTGGATGCTCTCAGCATGGTAGAAAAAGCCGGGCATAAGAAAGAAGTCACGGAAGAAAGGAAGCGATACATTAATGAGGGTAAACCTAAAGAAACTGTCACAGCGGATGACGATGACGACAACTTCCTCACTGGAGGTGATGATAATCACAACAGAGAGGACCTAACCCTACCACCTCTGACGGATAGACCAAAAACACCGCAGCTAGATGATGAAATCCCCAACGATGACGACCTCTATGGGGCTACACCCCGACCACTACATCCAACATTACCGATTCGCAATGAGAAGGTACCAGACGAGGACGACCTAGAAGCTTTGATAGCAGAGGCTCAAGGGCAAGGGAGGACAAAGACATTTGAACCACAAGCTGGACTTGAAGAGGATGGCCTTGATGCTCTTATTGCGGAGGCTGAGGAGCAGGATCATGGCCGAGCAGAAGATGGATCAACAAACAATTCAAATAATGGTGACCAAGGTGGCGGTAATAGTTTCGAGGAGGATGAAGCAGCGTTGCAAGAGATGGAAGGACTTTGGTAATGTGATATGTCAACCTACATGAGCGAAGATATTGTACCGTGTCTTGGTGTGAGCTGTTGTGGCCTCGTGCATGTCATCATGGTGCTTGATTTTCTTGTAGATATGTATCAACACCAATATATCAAGTGCCCACGGTCCCAGGCTTGAATAATACTAGAGGGAATGGGGATTCAATATAATTTGAATAAGACGCATCTAACATGAGATAGGATACTTAAATTATAATTCACGGGGTGGTAAACAATCCAATTTGGAAGGTCAATCATGCAATTCATTTGGCACGTTGCTTCATACTAATACAAGATAGACAACCAGATCTTCTGGTGTGAGTTGGCCCCTCCCACAGGGACATTATTATCATAAACCTTGACGCCTTTACCATCTCCACCATTTCCAGCGTTCTCCCGTATCTCGAGAGTCGAAAAAAGAAAAAGGAAAAAAAGACAATTTTTACGCCAGGCGACTTCGCTTGATAGAACTAATGGACGGCTCTGTCACCTTCCTCTTTGCTCCCACCACTTGTAAAACAAAATTATTATGGCTTGCCAGGTTGTTCTCACCGAGGGAACGAGTCTTCAAATCAAGAGCTCTGTCCGCCTTCCGCAGTATCTTCTGTTCTTCGACCCTGATTGCCCACAACAAAGTCATGAGGACTTGCTTTGACGGCAGGGTGATGTTACTAAGGCACTGTGTCAGCTCGCGTTCATGATCGCGCGCACCATCGGTTTCGCGACGCAAACTCTCGACTTGATCCTCATGTCCCTCAGAGTCCAACCGCAATGCCACCAACGTCGCATCCGCGAGAGGACGCGCCAGGAAGGGGCTGCGAGTGAGGATAGCTCGAAGGGATTTGATTCTCAGAGTCGGAGAGCTTGGCTTCGAGACCGTGGTTCGCGGCGCCAAATTCGCCCGCTGCCACAGAGTCTGTAGCGACAGTGTTTGCTTCGTCGTTGAAGAAGTCATTGATGTCGAAGAGGTCGAAGTCTTGCTGGCGGAAGGAATCGTTACAAGCCAGATAATCGTCGTCAAGAGTTGAGGAGTTGGGAGAAGCGAGAAGCTCGCTCTCAAGGAAAAAGCGATCTGTGTCAGAGGCCGCTGACATGCCGAGAGGACCGCCGAGGCTGAAAGCAGCATCATCTGGAGCTGCAGGAGCCAGGCCAAGGTTGCCGACGTCGGAGTTGGCGAGGACAGGGACGACTTGGGCATCTCCGCCGACATGTGACACTGCGGGTCAAACAACGTCTCTGCAGGACATTGTGTCAGGTCGGGGGAGGTGCTAGTCTGTTCGCTGTTCTTCGCCTCCTGCGATGCTTGCGTAGTGGCCAGTTCGGGTGACTCGTCGACGGGTGACAAGCTGGGAGAGAGTGACGCCGGGTTAACGGTAGCGTTGCCAGATGAGATAAGGAGATCATCCATGATGTTAGCGGATGAGTCGGTGTTACTGTTGTGGCCATCCTGCGAGCTAAAGAGCTCTTGGGAAAGGGTCACGGGCATATCCCGAAGCGATGAAAGAGGGGATGAGGAGCGAGTAACGATGCCGGCGCTCTGTCGGTAGTTCTTGAGTTCCTCCATCAACCTCATGTTTTGTTTCTGGACAGACTCAACAATAGCCTCGAGCTCCTTGTTTCGGATTTCAAGGGCTTCAACCTCGAGTCTCTTGCGCTCTCGTGAAGACTGGGCTGCGCGGCGGTTTCGAAGAACACGCTCGACACGGCGCTGCTCCTTTTCATCCTCAGTCTTTGCTCGTTTTCTATGGTACTTCTGTTAGTAGGGTGATTGGGTCAAGCTATCCTGTGGAATCGTCATACCGAGGAGGAAGGTTGGTCTTTGGCTCTGGGAGAACTTGGCCCCACGACTTGCGCTTTTTTGTGCCCTTCTTTTCTGATCCCGAGTTCGGAGGCGTGGCAGGCTCTTGTTGTGAAGATGCTGTCTTGTCATCAACGAAAGACTTTGGGGTCATCATCTCCATAGGGTTCATGGTGTTGGTAGCTGATGGAGTCACAGCGGGAAATAGCGATGAGTAAGGTTCGCCTGGAATAGAAAGGAGAGACTCTGTTGGCGAGGTTTCAAACTTGGGTAAGGGAGAATCTTGTGAGAAGGACATGATGGCTGATGTGTTGTGTGTGTTGGTGTAATTGGGTTATCGTGATGGGATTAAACCCAGTGCAGAGTGCTATGTGTTATACAATCAAACGACGGATGGTATAAATCGGTTGATCCGAATATATTGAGGCGCAGGCAGGCAGTGACGATATGATATCCACCATCAAACTAGGCGGCAGGTGTGAGTCAGCGACGCCTGGCCTTGGGATCTTGAGTCGACGTCAGGTGACCGACTAGAACGTGTGACAGATGCGATCGTGAAGGAAAGGGAGAGGACAAGTGTTCTCTTTGCCTGCTGACGTTCTAGGCGGCCATTCGTCTGATTGGAGTTGGAGTTGGAGTGTGAGTCAAAGTTGGTGCTTTGATGCCACGATTCAATGGAGGATGAGAGCGGATTCGACGCTCTTTATCTAAAGGACACGTAGGGTTTCTCAGGGGGCTCTCATGCCCATGAGATCTTCATGCCTGAGGCATGAAAGTAGGGGTGAGCATGGGAAGGTGCGGGAAGACGAAGACAGCCCGCCCCCTGAGTGTGTTTGAGTTCCTCATTTTAGTCTGGCGTGGGCGGGGAAGAGGCTAAGGGGGGGAGGAGCAGGGAGGACAGCCGGCTGGTACGTATCCCTGGACAGGGTGGGTTCGTATCCTTGCAAGTGCTCAGCACAGCACCGGTACAGTAAGGTAAGGAAGGTTCCTGCCATTTTTATCATTCTTCAAGGGCCAAAGGGGCACACCATCACCAGCGGAGGCAGGAGTTCCAGTATCCCCGCTATAGCTTCAGGCTGGTGGCTCTGGCCAGCTGCAGGGGGGCTGATGAGGGCTCCCCACAACAGAATCTGGTGATGATGATTGGCGGGTGAGGCCATGATAGGACTTTGCAGCAAGCCTGAGCACGCCAGAGAGCATATCTGAAGACACAAATGTGTCGTCCCACGAGTGGAACCCTGTGGCCGTTCGAGTTCCAAATGGGGGAAAAGGGGGTGAGGCGAGG
>JABFFC010000662.1:0-18981 GCA_013623535.1 Fusarium penzigii
GAGGGAAGGGAGGGCGAGAAGAACCGGTGATGTTTTTGTTGGTGTTTAGTTGTCTGAGTAGAAATTTTTGGGCCCCTGTATCTCAGTGGGACGCGGAAATATTTACACCTACTTTCGCTGTAAGTGCTGTAGCCAAGTCACAATATGGCCATCTACTCTCATGAGACTTGGAGCAATTCTTCAAAATACTGGTCCACGAGTTTATCCAGATTTATCTTAACACTCGGATTCCTTCATTCTTCAATTAATCCCCTATATTTCATGCTTCAGTCACTTCATACACTCAATTCCATAGTCATCTTTTTTCCTCTTCCAAATCTTTAGAGGGGCAGTCTTATCGATAAGAGCTATCTCCATCAATGACGAACCCCATCCCCGTTCCCTCGTGACAGTCCAGGTCCCAGTCCCGGTCCTCCTCCGTCACCGGTCTTGAGTCGCAATCCCAATCTTAGCATCTTAGGAACCTATGATATACATTATATACCAAAACATCTCACCTCAACATCCATACCATACTTCCCCAACATGGGCGCCAACTCAAGTAAAGTCACCGCCCAGGATAAGTATGTCCCTCTTCCCCCCCTTATCACTCCTCACATCTCTTGCGATATATCCCAGGCTAACATACCCGCGCGCATCTTTGTAGGGCGATTCTGGACATGAAGAACCAACGCGACAAGCTACATCAATACCAGAAGCGCATCACCGTCCTTACAGATAAGGAAACAGATATCGCGAGACAGATGCTGGCCAAGGGCGACAAGAGGCGCGCGCTATTAGCACTCCGACGCAAGAAGTACCAGGAGTCATTACTTGAAAAGACAGACGCCCAGTTGGAGCAGCTGGAGAAACTCACGGCGAATGTCGAGTTTGCGCAGATACAGAAGGATGTGCTGTTTGGACTGCAGCAGGGTACAAAGGTTCTTAAGGAGATCCATGCCGAGATGGGTGGTATAGAGCATGTTGAGAAGTTGATGGGCGACACGGCGGATGCCATCGCATATCAAAAAGTACGTCCCCCTTTCCTACCACACCCCTTCCCATCTACCGCCACTCGCGACATTCGTACTAACATTCTGTGCGCAGGAAATCAGCGAGATGCTAGGCGGCCGCATCTCAGCCCAGGACGAAGAAGACGTCGAAGACGAACTCGCCAATCTAGAAGCCGAGGTCAACGGTCAAAAGACCAAGCAAGACCTGCCATCAGTCCCCATCGCGCAAATCCCCGTTGGAGAACAACAACCGACCGAACAAGAACCAGAGGCCGAAAGGAGGAAGCAGCCGGCCATGTTGGCGGCGTAGAGACGAGTTGGGGTTATATTTCTCACAGGATACACTAGTCCTGATCGGAAGCATCACTGCATTTCCACAGCGGACTTCATGATTTTGTTTCTGTTCCGTTCGGCTTTCGTTTATAGAAGTCATGATTTCATGTATACACAGCGAGCACTCACGGCGTCGAGGCAATTTGGCGATATTTTACGAATACAGACATATCTTATGAAGAATAATTTATACATCTATTACAAAATATCTCCTAATTAACCGCATCAAACATGGGATTCTGTCCCTCTAAGCATATTTGGAAATGAGCTTCTTCATGATGGCTAGAGCTCCACCTTTGTAACCACCACCAAACATGGAGTAGTGGTTCAAGTGATGATATCTGTTTCATGTCAGTTCGGTGTTGGAAGTCTTATGGAAGCGGTGACTTACAACTCGTATAATCTTACTCTGTCCTCCCACTCGTCAACAGGCTCTGCCTTGGGTACCAACTTCTCGTACTCGGCCCAAAAGTGACCACTGAATCCCCCAAACATCTTCATTATACCGAGCTCGTACTCGGAGTGGCCATAGACTGCCGATGGGTCGTACACAACTTCTTCGCATCCCCCTCTTCCCGCAATCTGTCCGCGCGAGTGATTTCCGCTCCATAGATCGCCGTGAATAACAACCGGTTGGATGTTCTTGACAACATCATCCCCGATCAGTCGAGGCACAACCTTGGAAGCTACTGTCTCGACAGCCTGTTCGAGCTCTGGGTCTGATCCATTGTTGGCCTTTGCCTGACGAATGATATTCCTCAAACGGTTCTCAGCATAAAACTCGGCCCAAGACTCTTTCCATGAGTTATCCTGCTGCGTTGAACCACAGCATGTTGGGACAGGAAATCCAAAGACGGGTTTGTCAAAGCCATCTGGGATGGGAGCTGGTGTCGTGTGTAGCTTTGCTAATTTCACGGCAAGAGATTCTCCAGATCCGCCTGGCGCAGAAGAGCCAAGGTCAAGAAAGTCGGTAGCAAGGAAGAAGTGTCCTGGACGAGCAGTGAGGGGACCATGGCCATGAGATCGAGGACAGAAGTTTGGCACAGCGTCTGCTATGGCGTTGAGAGAAGCATGTTCGCCTATTCCAAGTAATTAGATAACAAAAGCGATAAGGTGAATATCAGATCATCGATCCATACCCTTAAACATGACCTCCGCATCTTTACCGGCACCAGTCTTGACAAAATACCTGACTGGTTTCTCATCTACTGTAGACGAGATCTTGTAAGTTGATGCAAACCCTGAGCCGCCATGGGAAGCAATAGACGTTTGGGAATGATCTAAACCAAGAGCTTGAAGAATGGCGGGGTCGACATCAGATGATGGCATGATGATAGTGTACAGTATGTGAGAGATAACCAGGTATAGCCTTACACAGACCTCGAAAGAGAGATCTAAGGTGGTTATAACAAGGTGTGGCTTGTCACTGGTGGCAGACCGAAAAAAGTTTAAGAGAGAAGTGTGCTAGGAAATGGATGGATGGGTTCGCGATAATGATGGAGGGGAAGGGAATTCTCTTCTTCGTTCTTTGCACTTCCCCTCCGCATTGGCTTGAGTCTTGGGTAAGATGGAAGTGGGTTTCATGAGGTGACGTCAAAAATCGGGTTTCCTTGTATGAGTGGTCTCGTTGTACTGTACTGTACTTGTGCCGGCATGACTAGAAAATTGGGTGAAGGCATCGAAACAGCAGATAAATGACTGAATGTAGTCGCAAAAATGGTATAAATAATTCATGTAGATTCCCAGCATGTCCTTTGTCGCATGCATTGTCAAGATATACACAAATAGTATAGCTCATATCGATCCCTGATTATCCGTATTCAGTAACAGTAACATATCGTGTCCGTCAAGATCAGATGTCCATCTCAGGTTAGTTTTGCTCCACTACCTGACATGGTATGACTGACAGATCCACCACCTTGATCTCAACCCATTTGTTGCATTGCACTCGATAAATTCATAAACTCATCGTGTCGGTTCTTGAAGTAGGCCCCGCGTAACTGTCCTCATCCAAGAACTGGTGTGATTCTGGGTGGAGCAGACAGATGCAGATGACGGACCATTTTCCGAGATGGCCGCCCAATGTATAATTACGAAACCCGACGCATTTCCGAATATTGATTGTCTCTTGGTTGTTTTGTGGTAAATTCGCAAAGATCTGTGTGAGATGCCGAGAAACTCATGATGCTCGGACGATAATGTTGAGATTCGGTGGCCAAAAGGTTTCCATCATGACAAAAGACCCTCATACCCTGGAACGCCTGTGAAAGAAACGCCAGGCTCGCTTGCTGTGTTTATGCTGAAATGAAATAAAGACATGCGGGTGTAGGCTTAATACATCGCATGTACTTGGTCGGTCCCACTAATTTATGCTGCAAAATATCTATCGTGCTTCAGTTTCGAGCATACTCAATGTGGGTTGCTTCTGTGAGAGTAACAGCGCTGCTTATTGACGAAGCATCTGAATCGGTGCGCTTCATAGAATCCCGCGGTGTTGATGAAGTCTTGACGATGTGGGTGTAAGAGTATGTTCGAGGTGTAGAAGAGAGGGGAGTAGATGAGGAGGACGAGGATGAGGATGAGGGCGAAGGTGAAGAGGTTGCAAAGTGGGAGCCTCCATTGAAGCAAGTCGAGCAGGGACACTGGGGGGAACTGCTAGGAAAGTCAGGAGCGCAGTGTCGAGCGAACCATTTTTTCGCAGATGAAGGCATAGTGACTGTAAGTAAGAGTGTTGAATGTTTAACAGAATTGTGGGATCAAATATGTCTGCACGATATGGGTGTCGTTCGTGAAGAACAAACCGCGATAAAAACGAAATAGAGTCAGTCAATCTAAAACATCGCGTGGTATGGCTGTGGCTCTCTATTTATGCCCGTCTTCTTCCTTCCCCGCCCCTTCCACGTTTCTCCAAGCCTCCAAGCCTGACACCTCCTTAAGGAAAAGGAAAGCACCCCCGACACCTCATTCTCGTCCTCTTAGTTGTTTCTTATTAGTGGTCTCTGCTCTATGCCTCTTACCTTGTCAGAGAACCCAACCCATTGGGGATGCAAGACCCAGCCCTGGGTTACCCACGAAAAAGGCTTGTGGGGTCAGGGTGGAGAAAAAACAGGCGAGGGAAGAGCCCAGGGATTGCACTTTTCTTCCTTTCTTTTGCTTCTTGGCCCCTCTGCGGCGGCCTCAGATACCGAGAGACGTCCGTAAAAAAGTGGATTTTCAATCCCAGCTATCAAAGAGGGTGCATTTGATATGTTTCGGTATCGTATAATATGTTTTACCCGTCAAAATCGATCATGTATCATGATCTCTCAACACATGCAAATGGGAGCACAAGTCGAGGGAATTCAAGAAAAGACGCGGAGAAAAAGGTCAGATCACCCCAGAGGTGCCAAGATGAATCTAGCCTTTCCCCCAGCATTCACCCCCTCATTTTCCTCCATTTCCCCGCGTTTTCCCTGCTGCTTTTTTCCTTTTGTCTCCTCTCTTTTGCTCCCTCTGACCCTCCCCTTGTTTGATGCACCTGCCGATTCTGGGAAAATGGGAGTGGCCAATGTCAGATTAATCTTAACGTGGATAAAGTTAGGTTAAGGTAGGAGACTAGGGGGAAAGGAGGAAAAAGAAAGGAATATCGATGTGGAAAGGTGGGTAGCCAGGATGTGGTCAGGACGTGCTTGGAAGTCTAGTAAAGTATGTTGTCTGAGGAGAGGGAATAGCAAAAGAGGGATAAATCAAGCTTGAAATTGGGGTGATCAGCCAAGAAGGCCGTGGCCATAGACTGTATTTACACAGAGAGTCAAGTATTGGGATACACGCCAAACGAAGTGTGCTTGTAGATTTATATATATTGACGCACAGCATACAGAACAGGACTGGGGAGGCTCGTGGTAACAGAACGAAGTAATTACTAATGCCAAGGGCAGCAGTCAATATCAACAACAACACCACCAAGAATGACTCTTTTCAACGCATGATCCATGCATGCATGCCAGGACAACGACAAAAACAGAAGAACAAAAAGATCAAGAAAAGGGTCTGGCCGGGGATTGAACCCGGGACCTCTCGCACGCTAAGCTTATGGGTTTTCCCTAAGCGAGAATCATACCACTAGACCACCAGACCGAAGTGACCATGTGTTGATGAACTTGGATACTCATCACGTGACATCTCGTCAAAGATCTTAGGTATATATTACCCCATTTTGAAATACAACCTTCACTTCAACTCCGATAACCTGTCTTGCTCACAGTTTTATTGCTAATTGTGCGAAACTACTTATGCATTCATAATACGAATAAATGCCGGAGATGGAAAGAGGAAGAGAAGAACAAAGTCATGTCTTGCTGCCCGCCGATCACCTCATTTCCATCCCGAGACTCCGGTTCACTTCACCGGCCTTCCCGGCAGTTCATGACTTACATCGATTCGTGTTTGAAACTGTGATGCCTGCCTCTAAATGTCCCGTCGTTGGTCCAACTTGATGCTTGTCTTCAGTCTTTCTTCTTCCTCATTACTATCCATCAAGTAGATATGATACCTCCGTCACCGCTTCTCACCACTCTCACAGTCCCTCACCTCACCTTCACCTCGTACCACGTCTCCAATCCCCTCATCCTATTACCTACGGCAACACCCGCCAAGCCTCAATTTCACCGAGATTCAAAGTTCCCAAATTACACTTTTACGTCACCACACCCTCTCTAATCCAACTACCGAGCAATCCCCCTTCTGCTCAATCCTCCTCTAACTCCTTCTCCCCCGCAAAAAGATCTCCACAGCAAAGCTTCTCCGGATTTCTTGGATGTCATCGGTCCGACAAAAAGATGGGGATCTTGGTCTCTTTTGGGTCTCTTAGTGGGAGAAAAGAAGGCCATTGGTGATGGAGACATCCTTGATTTCATTTCAACGTTGCAGTAGTAGAAACTTTGTCCGAGTTTTCCCTCTTGGGTTCTCCAAATTTGCATTATTGGGGAGGGATGTCTCGACGTCATGATATAAGCCCATCTTATATATAAAGCACCCAGATACTAACGGTTTATTGGTTCTCATGTATGTCATGTCACCTCTCAATTCATCATGAAGTCTCTTCTTCTCCTCGCAGCAGGGTCCCTCGCCCAGAGATCCTCAAACACCAAAGTTGACTACAACCTTTCACCCCCAAACCTTTCCACTCTCGCCAACTTCAGTCTCTACGAGACATGGCGTCCAAAGGCTCACGTCCTGCCTCCATACGGCCAGATCGGTGATCCTTGTATGCACTACACCGATCCCGAGACTGGTCTCTTCCACGTAGGATATCTTCATCAGGGCGCCTCTGGAGCTACCACCGATGATCTGGTAACTTATCGTGATCTTAACCGCAATGGCACTCCATTCATTCGTGCTGGAGGTGTGAACGATCCAATCGCTGTTTTTGATGGCTCGGTTATTCCCGTCGGAATCAATGGAACGCCCACTCTTATCTATACCTCTGTCTCTTACCTACCTATCCAATGGACCATCAACTATACTCGTGGCAGTGAGACGCAATCCCTCGCCGTGGCCAGGAACGGTGGTCGGAACTTTACGAAACTGCCCCAAGGTCCCGTGCTAGCCGATGCCCCTTTTGCTCTCAACGTCACGGGCTGGCGAGACCCGTTTGTCTTCCAAAATGACAGGTTTGATGAGCTTCTGGACAGTGAACCGGGGACCTGGTATAATGTGATCTCGGGCGGTGTTCACGGCAAGGGACCAAGCGTGTTTCTGTATCGCCAGTATGATGCTGAGTTTCAGTACTGGGAATACCTCGGTGAATGGTGGCATGAGAAAGCGAACACGACATGGACAGATGATGGATGGGCTGGTCGCTGGGGCTTCAACTTCGAGGTTGCCAACGTCTTCAGTCTTGATGGAGAAGGGTACAACTCCACAGGTGAAGTATTCGTCTCACTCGGTGCAGAATGGTAAGCCCACTCCTTTTGTCAGGCATCAGGACCATGACTCTAACGGGTTTTTACAGGTCCCTCGACCCGATTGTTCCTCAAGTCTCGGATTTCCGCGAAATGCTCTGGGCCGCAGGAAACATCTCCGTCAACGACGACGGCGACTTGAAGTTCTCCCCCACCATGGCCGGTAAGCTCGACTGGGGAGACTCGGCCTACGCCGCAGCAGGCAAAGAACTCCCCTCGACCTCCAACGCGTCGACGGCCAGCGGCGCACCAGACCGGTTCATCACATATCTGTGGCTGACGGGTGACTTCTACGGAACGCTTACCGATTTCCCCACGCCTCAGCAGAACTGGACGGGATCGCTTCTGCTTCCTCGGGAGCTGAGCGTCGGCAAGATCTCGAATGTCGTGGACAACGAACTGTCTCGCGAAAAAGGTTCATGGCGGGTGTCTGGTAATGAGTCCGGTATTGTGGAACTCACCACCCTGAAGCAGGTGATTGCGCGGGAGACGTTGGATGCTCTGCTCGAGGGCGATTCCTCAACCGAACCAGGTCGCGATATCAGCACTCCAGGAACGACTACTTTCAAAACCTATCCTGATTCCAAATTCTACATCCTCCGAACATCTCTCACCTTCCCCCAATCCGCTAGGAACTCCGACCTCAAAGCTGGTTTCCAGATCCTCGCCTCCGATAACGAAGCGACGACGATTTACTACCAATTCTCCAACGAGTCCATCATCATTGACCGTAGCAGAACAAGTGCTGCGGCCAACACCACAGATGACATTGACTCTCGTAACGAAGCTGGTAAACTTCGATTATTCGATATTTCAGACGACGGCGAGGAGAACATCGAAACGCTTAATCTCACAATTGTTGTCGATAACTCGATTGTTGAGGTGCACGCCAACGATCGATTTGCTATCAGTACTTGGGCTCGGTAAGTTTATCTCTATTCACATGTGTGTACATTCGGATGCTAACATGGAAAGTTCATGGTACCAAAACTCCACAGAGATCCGCTTCTACCACGATGGTGAGGGTGAAGTGTCATTTGGTGATGTGACTATCAACGAGGGTCTTGTTGATGCTTGGCCAGGACGAGACCAATGAGGGCGTCATGTGGACATAATTAAACTATTGCAAATAGCAAGATTGGTGAATGATTTAGTTTTATAATCTTTACATTGATCCTTCGATTGCCGAGATGACTGTTTCGTAAATCACAGGGAAGCAACCTTGAGTACCGTTGTCACAATTCGACAAATATCGCCAGAAACTCAACTCGTTCTGAATACAATGCTTCATATTTCCTCGCTAAAAATTCATAAAAAAATGCTGACGAGAGTCATACTCGTAACGATGCCTCTCCAGCGTGATGTCCATGTCCTGAAATGTCCCTAAACTCCCAACACCACCCAAGCAACGCTCTAACCCCAAACATCCTCAAGCCATTTACTACTCTTCTTTGCTGACTCTGCCCAGCTTCGCACCTGAGCTTCATTCCAGCTATTGTGTTCCTTCATTGACTCCTCGACTACCCTTCCAACCTCTCTAGCCATCGAAGCTCGTCCACAGATGTATACGTTTGCACCTTCACCGAGTAGCTCGCACACCTCCTTCTTCATTTTGCTAACGCTGTCTTGAACATATGTCTTGGGATGTTCTCCTGAACGAGAAAATGCAGGAATTACATCTAGTAACCCGTCAAGCGATGAAGCTGCCTCTGCGAGCTCATCACGGTAGAGGTAGTCCTGGTCTGGATGTCGGCATCCAAAGAACAGCATCATACGGCCAACAGGTTTGCCAACTGCCTTGAGTAGCGCACGCTCAAGAATAAAACCCCTGAATGGGGCCATTCCCGTACCGGCGCCGATCATAATGAGAGGGGTGGAGCCGAGTGTAGGTAGCTTGAAAGCAGACCGACGAAGACATGCAAAGACCTTGTGACCTTGAAGGGCATTGTCAGGGCCAAGGAGGGAATAAGTTGGTGTTTCTGAACAGGGGGTAGGGTGTTGTGAAACGCCATTAAGGGAGCTTCCAAGAGCGTAGAGGTAGTTGGTTGTTATGCCTCGGATAGACTTGGTATCATCACCTGACAGAGGAGAGTTATCGATGCCAACCGTGATGGCGACTTTGCGCGCAGAAACGGCGCTAGATGAAGAAATGGAGTAATATCGAGGTTGAATAGAGGGGAGTGTCTCGATGACATAAGATAATGGCAAGTCTCTCCACACGACGCCGGGTGCTACCAACGACAGTAACCGACCAAGTGTAACATGGTTCTGACCGATATATGTAGCATAGCCTTGCTTGTCTTTTCCAAGCGTTGTCAGGAGAGTAGCTGCCTCTTTTGAAGGGGCAAAGCGAGCGAGCGCACCAACAGTTTCTCGAGAAATGGGAGCAGAAACCTCGAGGTAATGGCGCAACAGGGCAGTTAGGGTTGTGGGACTGGGGATCTTGGTCGGCTCTCCTTCTGCCAGAGCCTGAACCAGCAGAGGCTTTTCAGCCCTATCCTCAAGACCAAGGCATTGCAAGAGCGTCTGGACCTCGTGATCGGGGTTGATTGGGTAGATAGCCAGGTGATCTCCAGTGCGGTACCGTAGTTCTGGGTGATTGGCAATGTCAAGCTCCATATGCAAACAGTTTCGGCCAGGGGAAGTATAAAGCTCTCTCGACTCTTGGATGGTCAGGGGTCTGATGGGAGAGTAAGCCTTGACAACTCTTGCAGGACCACTTCGGTTCTGGATAGGCTCTCCAAGATTGAGGTCGATAAGATCAAGTGACTCGTCCTCAACAATTTTGAGTCCAGGGGTGTAAGGGATGTCGCGCTCCTCATATCCAAGCTTCTCCTGAAAGTGGGTGTACAGCTCATCCTTCCATGAAATGAAATCCTCCTCAGTACCACCCTGAGCATCGTCGGCTCTGCCCACAGGCATGAGACGCTGCGCACCAGCCTTGTCCAGAGCTTCTGTAACAACATCGATAACACGGTTGTAGTACCTATAGCTGCTGTTTCCGAGACCAAACGCCATGTATCGCAGGTTGGGCAGTTGGATGTCTGAAGGACGCTTGTTGAGCCAATCCCAGAAGGCAGCGGTATTGTCGCTAGGATCACCCTCGCCATAAGTAGATATGACGAAAATGGCGAGTCTGCTCTGAGGGAGCTGGGCAATTGTCTGAGGATCGTAATCGCAGAGGTCTGCGCACAGGGTTTGGAGACCGTATCGAAGATGGCATTCTTTGGATAATCGATTGGCCAACATTTCTGCTGTGCCGGATTGCGAGCCCCAGAAAATGACTACATCTTTGCCCTGGTGTTGTAAGGTTAGATATTTTCTCACATACTTTATGCTTGCGGAAGCCTTACAGATTCCTCCATCTTTTGAGCAATGTTACGTGTTGCCCGCGGTCCTGAAGCAGCGCCATCTTTTGCCCCTATCCGCTCATACCAGATATGTCTGTGAGGATCCGGTCTATCCCAAGCGATGCCCCTGAGTAGGTAGGCGGCAGACGCGACACCGACAGCTGTCAATGCAGCTACATCAGCTATGGTCTGAGGAGGGCCCAGTTGGGATAGATGAGAGACGGCATCTGAGGTAAAAATGCTGGTCATGATGTCTGAGGAAGAGCAACGACCAAGTCTGGGGTGACTAGCAACTCGAGAGCATCTCTCCAGATGGACTTATAGGTCTTGATATTTGAGCATAGCCATTTTGCCTCCGCTTGGAGTTTATTACCGAGAAGTCATGATAGGCAATTTGAGTGCCTTGAGTTCTCGGGGTGCAGTTACTGTCACGGTCCCAACATGGAGAAAAAGTCCGGGTGTCCTGCTGTCAAGAATAGAGTTGTACAACTTGATTGGTCGGGAGAGAATCACTCGATTGATGCCGGTCGTAGAGACTAACCAAGAACCTGGGGAAGTGTGATGAAGGTCGCAAAAAAAGGTGGAGGGAGGGCGATCCCGCGTGGGTGTGTAAGTGTTCGGGAGAAGTTGCCATGTTGAACCGCCAGGGATAGAAAGTCACGACCGAGAATGGCAGTTTCCTTGTTTACTCACACACCAACTTTTTACAGGCCAGGTACCTCCTACTCCACTCCACACTCCATACCTCCTCACGGGCGCCTTTTCCAGATACCTAACGTTAGTACTGTCCTACTATCGTATCCTAATCATTCAAATGTCTCTTGATTGTTTCAAATCCAAGTTGATTCTGCGGGGGAAACGCGGGGAAGATGCACGGCAGTTTGGAGGGTTCATCTTCCTTATCTACGGACTTCTCTCCTATTTTCGCACAAGCTAATATCGCTCGAACGTCCGAGATGGACTTCTCTCCATGACATTGCTGATCATCTTATCATATTAGTCTTGACAAATCGGCGTTGCAATGTTAGCTTTCGGGCTCTGTGATGTAGGCTTCATAGACCACATTTTCAACGCTGCATCCTCATCAAAGACTCTCCAGCTCGCTTAGCTCAGTTGGTCAGAGCGTCGTACTAATACCCTATCCGAGTAATAAGTAATGCGAAGGCCATAGGTTCAAGCCCTATAGTGAGCAATATCATCAGGAGTGATTTCTTTTTTTTTTTATTTTTTTTTATTTTTGAAGTTTGGTCCGACTCCTATTTCTTAGTTGCTCCCTGTCCTCGAATTGATCAACTTCTTTTTTATCTTTTAACCAATCACAGTTTCTTAACTAAGTGCCTGGCTGTTCAGACACTTACATGCATTTAACATAGCATCGCATAGCCTCTTAACCTAGAACCAAATTTGCATAACCAACCTTGTCGAAATTCTTGTTCGACACATAAAAGAAACCCAAACACTTCGAGCACTCCTAAATACATATGAATCTCGAGATTTACGCCGAGTTGTCTTCTCGTCCATAACTTTGGTTGCAATAAGTATCACTCAGTCCGCCATCCGATACTCATTGCATGAAGCCATCGTATAGATCATTCCTTGAATAAAATTTCCAAATTCAGTCATACTAATCGTCACCTTCCTGTCGGTGGCGACTCTGTCCATCCCCAAGCTTCTTTAAGATATTCTTGCCTATTGTCACCCGTCAGCTCATCTCTATGCCGCTGTGCTTGAGTCGGCTACTCACGCAGACCGTGTTGGCCAGGCAAATTGGTTTTCAGCTTTGTCGAGCACTTCGTATAGCAGTTCCTGATCATGTCGATCTGTGAAACGATCACCAGCCATGGTAACTGCAAGGCAGGTGTAGCTAAACAAGTGCAAGTTAGTGCATTGTAGAGTTCTGACATGAGTAGGGACACACGTACGCGTATGATGTGGGTGTATGTTGATTTGACTGGAGGCATGTGTTAGCTTGTACTATGATGCCTTGAGGATTGCATGCATAATATACCTCAGCAATACCACAGACTATTCGAACGTTCTTTTTGATTTCTTCATTTATTGTCCTGACAGCCATCGCTTGACCCGGACCGAGTTTGGGTATCTTTGGATTATGGGCCGCCATAAGAATCTGGACCAAGAGGTAATGTTGAACGCCAGTGATGACCGTGTCGTTCATGTAGGTGATATGCGGGAACAGGTTGTCGTCATCTTCCTTGACATACATGGGATGAAAATACCAGGGCCTTTGCTCCCACCAGCGCTCCTGAGACTCCCGCAAGGCTTCCCAGGCGGCAACACTTTGCTCTTCTGTGCCGTAACAATACCGGATGCAAGCAGCGCATTGCAAGATGGTCATGTTGGCGAAACTGCAGCATGTGTCATCCATCTTAACGTAACGCCATATGTTATCCAGATCGAAGTTTGGGTGGACTGGCCTGGCCTGGCTAAAAGCCATATGAATCTCTTGACGTAGGGCCACCCAGAAGGCAGCACGACGAAGACCTACAAAGTTGCACACCTTGTCTTGTGCAGCCACAAAGATGCGAGTCCCAACAAGATGGTAATCGCTCCCTGGGTTAGTGCTCGTCAGTGAAACGTCAAGCTCCTCCATGTATCGTAAAATGATAATGGCCGTCAGGAGATTTTCATCCATGACAGCAACCGAGCTTGAGAGTGCAGGGATCAAGGCATCAAGGCACGCTTGATGGTAACGATGGCTCACCAAGTCATCAAAATCTGATATTCTGGCCAGCCGTTTTGCCGAGGCAGCGAGTACAGCGTTCATTAAAGGCGGGCATATAGCCGCTCGGCGAGGAACAACTGTAGCAAAGTGCCGTTCGCTATCACATAGGTCGAAGAGGGGTGCAAGTTTAAAGATGAAATTCTGAAACAGCATAGCTTCCAATGGATCTTCCAGAGGCCATTTCGGAGACTCGAGATAGATGCCCGAGATCGATTCTGCAATATCGTTTCCAAATGCGGAGAGTTCGGCATGGGCAGGACTCTCCAGTCCTGAGCCAGCATGGTCATCTCCAGCCTGGAAAAGAATGTTGCGATCTAGCGCCGGGGATTCTGAGTGGCGATTGAATATGCCTGCATCATGGGCATTCGGTGAATCTTGACTGGGCGTCCGAGTATCGCTGGGATCCGAACGAGGTGGTTGCCTCCAAGGAGTAGGTGATGAAAAGCTAAGTGCCCTCTTTTTGGATGGACGATCACCATTGGTTCTGGTTGGAGATTCGGTACTGGCTGGTATTTCTGGCTCTGACCTTTGCTTGCTCAAGGGCGGTAACGATATTATAGGAGACGACTGTTGGCTGACGGCTTCAGGCCCAGCACCAACGTCAAAGTTATGCAAAGAATCCAAACTGGTATAGGAGTCATGGATGTTAATTATATCTGGTGTTTCATCAACGAAACTCAGGGCTCTTGTTGTCTTGACCCATGGCTGGTCATTTGCAAAGTGATAATCTCGCTTTGAAGCATCTGTTGGTCGAGCAGGACGAATACTATCCAGGTCAATGGAATGAACTGACTGAAAATAATGGCAATACATACCTAGGATTCAAACTGTGACGAAATCTGACACTATAGCCACGGGTGCATTCCGAGTCACTTTTTCGACAGTTGACACAAGAGGGACGATCATTGTCACCTATAAGATTGGGAAAGAAGAGAGTAAGAGTTGGAACAAAGTGAATGGTGTACCAGACGGAACATACACTTTAGATGCCTAGGTGACAGAAGAAGAGTGAGACCGTGTATAGAAATGATGGATTGAGCAATAGAGCCAGTGACGGCTTCGAATGGGCTTACCTCTGCTTGCACACCTATGAAAGGGAAGAATTTAGCAATCATGAACTATTTTCGACAATATGATGAACCTCTGTCATCACAGTCCACTCCAGTGGGTCATGATAACAAAGAGTCTCAAACTTACCGTACAAGGGTTGAGTGGCCTGGTTGTCGGCAGTGATGTCTCCTGCATGGCTCATGGAGACACCCAGGCGGGAACTAGACGTTAGATGGGGAGTTAGAAGGGGGGATAAAGTCAATGGATACAAGGTGTCATGACTCCGTCCGCTTTTAGAAAGACTGACAAAAAGGGAGAACCATTTCCAGAACAAAAGGGAAGAAGCGTCAAGTTAGGATGATGATGCTGAAGGTTGAACAGGGAAGATTGCCGATATCAGAACGAGAGGGGAAGAAAGACGAGACGAAGGAGCGATGATGGTGAGGAAAAGGCAGTTGCCATGTTGGGTCAGGAAAGGAAAGTCCGATCCTGCGGGGTCCCACCACTGTCCATTCATGAGCCATCATGATACTAGCGTTGTGCGGGCGGAGGAGGAGACGGATTCTAGACTTAACAATGACATACACACTACGACAGAAGTCCATCAATTATTTCCTCCTTGGACAGTTTATGGCTTCACTCATCAAGATTTGAATCCTGCCTCCCCATGGGGATCATCGATGAATTGTGGGGATGAATTAATGGCCAAGGTCATGAAACTGAAAGCCTCAAGTTCGTCATGGAGATGGGGAAGCCCTGTCTAGTGTCCGTCCTCCATCTGCGGGGGAGGACATGAGAAAACCTGGGGTAGCGGGAATTGTCCGATAAATCATGGTGGTATTCAGATTGACTGCCACATTGGCTTCCAAACGGTAACGGACCTTGCCACTCGCGGTATTGCCGTCCAACGCATGGGCAACAAATTGGAGAAGACGCTGAGAATGGCAAATCCCCCCCTTCATATCCTAGCCATGGTCTACCACATTGTTTCCCTTCAACTACAGAAGAAAAATAAGGTTTAACGTCCTCCATACGGGGTAAAAACCTGTGGCTTTTTGGAGAGATGAACCACGACAAAAATCAGTTATAAAGAGACCCATCGCGTCGCTCATTTTCACGATATCCTCATCCCCATCTCCATCTCCATCTTCAACAACCTCCACAGCCTCCAGAACTTACTACTTCCCCTCCTTTCCCACTCTTCTCCCTCATTCACGAACAAATCACCATGGCCGACTCAACATCAAAAGATTCCTCCAAGCAGGATACGCACCATCTCGAAAATGTCATGACAACCGCCTCTGGTCAAGAAGTCAACATTGACGACCTCGACTCTATCGAACTCACAAAAACGGGAAAGTTTTCTTGGCTCGTTAGCATCACTGCTGCTATCGGTGGCATGCTTTTCGGTTACGACACGGGTATCATCTCTGCTGTGCTCGTCTACATTCACAACGATCTTGGTCATCACCTCTCATCCTCCGAGAGGGAATTGATCACCTCCATTACTTCCGGTGGTGCTTTCATCGGTGCCATATTCGCCGGTGCCACTGCAGACCGCTATGGAAGAAAAGTCGCCATTTATGTCGGCTGCGTCTTATTCACTATCGGTGCTATCATTCAAGCTGCTGCCTTTTCCGTCGCTCAGATGACTGTCGGTCGCTTGGTCGTTGGTTTTGGTGTTGGTTCAGCAGCGATGATTATTCCTCTCTACATCGCCGAAGTCTCTCCCGCCAAGTACCGAGGTCGCATGATTGGTCTGGATAATATGTCCATCACTGGAGGCCAACTTGTCAGTTATGGCATCGGAGCTGGTTTCGCCTATGTGAGCAGTGGCTGGCGGTATATGGTTGGAGGCGGTGCCATCCCCGCTCTCATCCTTGGTGCCCTTCTCCCCTTCTGCCCTGAGTCACCTCGCCAGCTCGTTTATCATGGAAAGCATGACGAGGCCGCCAAAGTTCTCCGCAAGATCTTCCCCAACGGAACTGAGCAGCAGATTCAGGACAAGGTCAAGCACATCACCTACCACGTTGAGCAGTCTAAGGCTCTGAACGCTGGAAAGTCTGGCTGGTGGGTGTTCAAGCAACTCTATGTCATTCCCGCCAACTTCCGCGCTCTCGTCTCCGCGTGTGGTCTCATGGCAATCTCCCAGCTTAGCGGATTCAACTCACTCATGTACTATTCCCCTCTGCTCTTCTCTCTTGTCGGATTCTCCAATCCCGTTGCCGTCGGCACTGTCATTGCTGGAACCAACTTCATCTTCACTTTTGTGAACCTCATGCTTGTTGATCGTATTGGACGTCGACGAGTTCTCCTCTGTACTGTTCAGTTTATGGGTCTGGCTCTGGTCATTGCAGCTATCTGTTTCAAGTGGATTCCCATCAACCACGACCTTTCTCTTTCATCTGAAGCAAGTATCGGCTGGCCCGCCATCGTGGTTCTCATCTCTATGGTTTTCTTTGTGGGCTTCTACTCTTCGGGTATCGGAAACACCGCTTGGCTGTCAAGCGAGTTCTTCCCCATGGAAGTCCGTGCTATGGGAACTATGATGCTCACCATGACCTGCTGGGGCTCCAACATCATCGTTTCTTCCACTTTCCTCACCCAGATGGAGAACACTACGCCTTCTGGTGCTTTTGGTTTCTACGCTGCCATCTGCCTGCTTGGTTGGGTTTGCATCTACTTCTGCTACCCTGAAGTCAAGGGAATGACCCTTGAGGATATTCGAGAGATTTTCCAGCACGGATTCGGAGTTCAGCGAGCTAGAGAGATCCAAAAGGAGTTGAAGCTCAGCGGAAGAGTGCACGGCACTGACGCGACCACAAAGGTTTAGAGACATGAGATATGAAATTCAGAGGCTGTTGATACAGTCGGTTTGATTGTTGGAAATGTTTCAAGTACTTGGAGTTACTGCATTTTTTTTATATTTCAAATGCTAGCCACTGGGTTCGTTATGGAGGGAACTGGGATTATAAGTTGAATGTCTTTTACCCTAGCAAATTACAAGACTTTTATCATGGATAACCAGTCCGGAGATTCATCGTCACGTATGACCCAGTTCTTTGCATTATTAAAGTATTTACCGCCTTGGAGACTTGACTAATGATACATTACTCTATGCTGATTTAGTGTTAGCCTTTAGAGAAAGCTATCCTCAGGTGAGCTCGTGTAGGCCTACTCAGAGTGATCTAACAAAGTGATGATAATTCAAATATCGCTAGAGTGGTCAATACTTAGAAGAATTGTACCTTACGTTGGCTTTGATTTTCAAGTCTGTCCTTTTTTAAGCCTATAGCTTCCATTCTAATTGTTCAGTTGACTATTACCAGACTCGAACTCGGAATATATGAAACTTGCGTTAACGTAGCCAACACAGGTTAGATGTCATGACACTATGGAGACTATAGGTATCTTGGTCACGACGGCCCCTGACTTGTCATGATGGATCACTTACTACTTAGTATGTGCTAAGCAAGCCCCCAATACACAGGGTATAGGTTGTGGAATGACCGAGTATGACAATTCTTGTACTTCTAAATCAATTTTATTCATGATGCCTATGATATTATCGAACCATCGAAATCGTATAATGTCTGGAGTATATGGTCAAGTAAAATAACCACAAAGGAGAGTAGTTAACCATTGTAGAAACCCCCTGTCGAGTTACAACCAATAACTTGGGTGTAAACTTCCGAAACTCAACACTTTAGGAAATTTCCTAATTTGTAAAATCTGCCATGAGGAGAAGAGGGAAAAAACAAACCCCACGTTTACCCTAAACTAGTGTCGGGAACTCGCCCTTAGATCCCTTCGACTACTTACTTTCATTACTCGAAACCATACACCTACACCATTACTATCGTTCTTAGACACGACACGGGATATTCTTCATCCCCTTTTTTCTGGAAACTGGTTATCCATAGTCATCGTACGCTGACTTACTCACGTCCATACCTTGATTTCTCTTGCGTGGGGAAAAATCAACATCACCCGCTGTTCGGGTAGATCTAAGCCTTTGTGGAGTAAGCAAGGATTGACCCCATGCCCAATGACAGGGGGGAGTGGGTTTATAAATCCTCCAGATGGAGTAGAATTCCCCGAGGAATCTCTAACCTCGACAACATTCTGTTTTTAGTAGCTTCATGCTTTTTTCTTCCATCGCTTGCACTTTGCGTGGAAGATGCTCACGTATCCCCGTCTGGAGTCTTTTCGGAGACTCGGTTTTCTGAGGACTTGTGAGTAACTATTGGTTGCGATTTGATCATGGGAACTGTATGAGAAATGTCAGTGGAATGAGGGGTTCTAACATCCGGGGAAGAGGTGGAGGTGAAGCTCCATAGTTGCCAGTCCCTTGCCATGGAAAATGCTACTCTCAAGACTCAAGGTATAACTAACAGCAGCTCGCTCAACGGCATTTCTTTCACTTCATCTACTCTTTCTCTTTCTCTCAAGCATCTTTCTCTCCCAGTGCTTCCGCAAAAGTCTTGTTGTAACCGCATCTCACCTCATAAATCTCGTCCCAACTACAAACCAAACAATCACTTCCAAATAACCTATACCCGCCCTCCCAC
>JABFFC010000663.1:0-15016 GCA_013623535.1 Fusarium penzigii
AAAAAAAAAAAAAAGGAAGAGATGATAATGGAAATATGTTAAAGTGGGGGAACACCTGTCCCTCTTCTCTTCTTTATACCGTTCCTAACATTAGATACTAGCATTTATCCAATCATCATGTTGTAATGAAAACGGTCACATATGGTTCCATCCCAAGGCCAACCTTTCCTTCACTTTATTGATCGTCCCCATCAAGCCCCTCCTTGTGTCCTTGGACCCTTTGTTTTCAAATAATTGATGAGCACGTGGCTGAAGAATGGGTACCTACCTACCTACTAGAGACTGGAAGCCTGTACTGTACTTGTACTGTATGAGCGATAGTGGGCTATCTGTCAACCCGAGAATCGTCTCGTATGTTATAACGGGTTAAGCGCCGCAAATAAAGAGACCAGGCAGGGAGCAAGAAGAAGAAGAAAAAAAACAGAAGAGAAAAAAAAAAATACGAAAAGTTTAGATTACAATGTCACGGCGGCAATGGTAAGCGACTGGGCAAACAACTTGGCCTCCACAAATGGAGGCGTTTATAAAAGTACAACGTCCACTTCACATCACCTTGACTAGCACAATTGCGTTTTAGCGAGCTCTTGGGCGGGCACCCAAGACTAGTCGTATCCATGTCCCTAGAATTCATGGTTTTTTTTTCTCCGTAGAGGATATTTCTCTCTCAACCTGAAAGATATGCAGTTAATATCCAGCTTCGTTACAAATGTACAGTTCACGTCCGCCTTTCTGGACGTTCCACCGCTTAAACTACAAGATCTACACAGCAAGTTCCTTGATCACCCGCTTAGTGGACATTCTAGGGGGTAACCATGGTTAATGCAAATGTGCCTCTATACAGTATTCACAAAGGGACATACTGGTTAACTTTGAAGGGAATGATGCGCTGTCTCTTGCGGCTCGAATCCCAAAAGTAGTGCCATACGATACCGCAACTTGCATGATAAGTCATAAATATCTTAAGTAGAAATTGGGCAGTCGTCGTCTCGTGGGAATTGCAACTACATGTATGCTACCCTCCCCCTCGTAGTGATGCGATGACTACTAGGTACCTAGTAATGAAGGAGTTATTATTCTGCCCCTCCTTCCAGGGTGCCGCGGCGGTGTGTGTACCAGGATGACGCATAGTTCAAAGTACAGAGCAACTGAACCTTGACTCCGTTTGCTACCAGCTAGTCACGGCAACTACATGTAAGAGTCCCTTCTACGAGTTCCACCAATGGTGCGCTACATGAGTCGTTCATTAAAGGCGGGAAAGCAAGGGCCAAGACAACTGTGCCTTATGCCTAGGTGTCAAATCATCTCAACCAAATAATGTCGAAATCTAGTCTTCCCAGTCCAGTGCAAAGCGCTCCTTCGTATTCGTCCAAACCTGGTACCGTACCTCCCATCATGCTTAGTAGGTAGTAGTACTTAGTAGGTATTGATTTATTTCTCGTCTTGTACTTATTTCTATCATTCCATGCAGCTCTCCAGCTTTCACTCGTTCGCATCCATTGTAAGTAACGATCTCCACCCTTGAAATACTTCACCACTTAACATTCGCACACCTGGACGTTGGAGCCTTTGGTTGGGATGGCATGGGAAGATCGTCGTTTGCTGGGTCGTGACATACAAATGGGTACCCTCCCACTTCATCACATAATCATTTTTATTCCCGAACCCCTTCCGTGCCCGAGGATCTAATCTCAACTTGATTCTACTGTATCTCTTCGGCTTGTTCATCTGCAGCTTCTAACCTCTTGGACTCGAACTGATAATCAAATCAATCGCTCATCCAATACAGGACCTTTCCCCTGTGCCAGCACGTACCCAAACAGCCTACCATACCGACCTCTCGTGTATCGCCTTCCTGGCTATTACCTACCGTGTTTTCATTTCTCCTCGACACCTGCCCCTTCTAAACTTCACCCTTGGCGCTTGGCAGCTGGAGTGCCCCTCGTACCTTCATTCCACGACTCCGCGGATTTCTCTTCCTCATTGACTCTCTACAAAGAGACCTCCATTCCACCAGCTACCTGCTTTTGAATGCAGTGTAAGTCCTCACCAAGACCACAAAACACCATCTCGTCTTGTCACGAGAGCCTGTACTTCTGCGTGGCCCCAACTTCTCTATGCAGCGACGCTGGCGGTTGCTTCGAGAATCAGGCTGTCTGAACAGTCCGCCCGCACTCCGTGATCCCCGAGATCCTATACTCCACGCTCAGCAATCGCCCTCGATACACGACGAAAACATGGCCAACCTCGCCCGAACACTCAAGTCTCCATATCTCTCTCCCCGCCTTCGACCTGCGATGCCAGGTCGTTCACTGTCCAGTTCTTCCGACTTTGCGCTCGCCTCTCCTAATAGCCCGCGGTCCGATGATTTCGGCGATACCGTGACTTCAGGCCGCAACACGCCAGCACGAGGAGGGGGTCGATCAGGACTCGGCCGAGATGGGTATACAGAGGGCGATGATGCCGGCTACTGGAGTTCCCGAATTCCTGGTGAGTTTTTCTTCTTCTTTTCCCCCCCAGCACGTATTGTGCCGTTTGAGTGTCCCCAGCATTGCTGAACACCTATCTGTGTTCCTCATATCTCTCCGCAACCAACGACCCCACCCCCTCAACCTCTTGGTCTTGTCTTCACCTGGCTGGTAAGTCCATGTAGCAAGTGGCTCGTGGTCTCGGGCCTTTCCAACATGGCGAGCATGTTATTGCTTGCCATTCTTCGTTAACATGGTATCTGGGGTGGAAAACGGCATACCTGCGAAGCATCTCATCCTCATTGAGACTTGTCTCACTAGAAGGGGTCTGAAGCAAAGCCACAAAGTGGCCCGTTTCTCCTGAAAAAGCACATTTCCACACACATGGGACATCACTTGACAATGTCGTGCTTCTTACAAAAGCTAGACGCGCGAAAGACAAAGTTGTTCCATGAGACCCCCCTCCACCGTCCCTCAGCCCTATCCTTTATCCGCATAATCATACACCCATCTCGTGGTCAGCACAACCACAAACCCTGGAGTAACCAATGACTCTATCTGAGCATGACTGGTACACTAGCAGCGGGATGGTTGAAGGTCTCGGAGACTCCCGCCCACCGGTTCTCAGATTACCATATTCAATTGCCGTTCACAAGTGTGGTGATTCCTCTCATCTGCTCATCTTACCTTAGCAGAAACTTGGCCTCATGCCAAACTTCCTTTCACTTCTCAAATCGTTCACGTTTTGTAGTGTGGCGCATGTCCTACGATTCACTCGTTCTTGATAAATACCACAACTTTTTCCCATTACCCCCATAATCCTTCCTCCCATTTCCAGCCATCGCGGGGTAGCGGCCCCATTTACCCGGATTGAACGGTCTATGTGCCATATATCACCGTAGCTCCCGGTAGCCTTACCCTAACCGGCCTTCTCATTCCTCTGCATAACGTCGGACCGTTTTCCTGCTTTTCCCTTTCTTTTCTTCCTTGGCATCATCATCGTCATTACTCAATGCATAACACACTGGCAACCGTTTGCTCATATTCTGTCTCTCAGATGATAACATCAACGACCGAACTGGCTCAGGCACACCCTCAGGTTCCTCAACACCACGCAGCCACGCTCACGCCATAGCCATTGAGTTACCTAAGCTCAAACGTTTTAGCACAGCTCCTGCACGTACTCCACCGGAGCCTTTGTCAGCGCGAGGTGACATTCATGGGTGAGTTCATGGACATTGACGCCGAGACGTTTGTGGTCGAGGACGGATGCTAATATGATAGCAGAGGCTACTTCCCATTTCACGAGGATCCCAACAGCAGAGTCCACCGCCCACATCCATTTCAACATCACGCAGACTCTAGGATGAGCCGTCTGGTTGCCGAGTCTGGCCCAGTCTATCCTGATAGCCCTACGTCACATCCTGCACAGAACTCTTCACTGGTTTCCTCCAATACACCTGTTGCTTCATATCTTGCCCCTGGCTTCCATGAGAGCCCTTTGCCTATGGGCAAATATTACCCTTCAAATTACGAAAGCAGAACTGGAAGTCAGGTCAGCCCTCGACCCCCCTTGACCGAAACTATGTCATCCAATATCGGACCCGACTCCCAGAATGCTGCCAGGCCGATCAATCAGTCTCGCCTGGCAGCTCCTGAAACCGAGTTACGTCGCAAGCTCCAGCAATACCAACGAGACATGATCGCTCAGGCTAGCATGGCTGCCAGCGAACTTCTCCGAAAACCCTCCAGCACCGCTGGCGGATCAGTGGGTGGCTCATCCGCCAGTACTTTCCCACTTCCCGAGGCTCGATTATCAGTTCATGCCCCCCGCAAGCCTCTTTCACCACGACTACTGCCATTGGGGAGTCCTGGACCTGTAACGCCAATGGACCTAGAGTCTCTTGGCAGAGGTGATTATGTCAATACACGTCAAGCTTGAAGTAGATGACTCATGAACGTTTACAAGGATAAATGATTGGGCGCGACTTTGAAAGGTTGGTCGCGCTGGTAGATTTTACAGAGCTCAAGGACTGACACAGGGAAGACTGATAGTTCCGAATTATCTAGGAGGAATAGGTTAGCTTCGAGTGTTGGATCACTAGAGCTCTGCTGGAATCTCAAGGTAAATTGTGGCCCTTGAGTGGATATGATACCCATATAGATTTCGCATGTAGTATTCTTGACAACTCTCGTTCAGTCGGCCGCTATGATATAGAGTTTGGAGTTGAATGATAAATTCTTGGTTGTTTCTCTTGACTCTCTCCCATTTCCGCTATCCATCAGAGAAATTTATGATAATGCCGGCTGGAAAAGAGAAACTGCAACACACATTGCGGTGCCTCTCTGAAACGTGAAAGATCGGATTGCTTAGAGAACGAAGGTCGCAGTGTAGGTATTAACTCCAGCAAGAACCAAGAGATCAGAGGTACCTACGGCATTCGCTTTGAAACAGAAATGGAGGCCTAAATGCATCACGTGATCTGGCGTCATGTTAGTGACCCCCAAATTGAATCATCGCCTTATTTGGTCGCGTCCAACGCCACTTCTCTCCAGTCGTCTCTGCATAATATTTTAACGACTCTCGATACTTGTGCTACAAAGTATCATGAGACTACCACTCTGCAGCTTATATAGCTCAATCAGCCGGATATCCTCCTGTCATGGCTAACTCATCCCGCCCTGTCGTCTCATCGACCACTGCTGCCATCTCTCATTCCGCCGCCGTCCTGGATTTCATTTGTCTCTTCACACATGATCTCAAACGGAAGCAGAAACGATGGCAGGATGGCACTCTTAAGTATCACACATTCAACAGACGCGTTATGGTCTACGACGATCGTGGACATTTTATTGGTGATGCCCATTGGCAGTCAGATGGTGATCTTGAGCCCGGTGACGAGTTTCAGTTGGACCGAGGCGCCGCAATCGTGCAGGTGTCCGAGTTAGTAGGTCAGCGAGAGCAAGATCTAACGGAACTTCTGGACAAACGAGCTCGGGAGGTCGAGAAACGCCGTGCTCAAGCTGGGGTCAGAGTGACTGGGTCAAAGGCAACGGAATCAACAGTTGGCGCTGCGCCTACAACGAGGAATGATCAAACTCCGAACTTCAATTTGAGACACCGTCCCCTGACTGATATAGTCGGAACGCCAGCGCGGATTGGACGAGCCGCAATTTCACCCCATTCTCCCTATGAAGCAAGATTGATAGCTCAGAATGCTGAACTAGACAAGGCATCGCCTTCCGACAATTCATGGCCCTCGAAGCGAGCAAAACGCGATCTGTCACCCCCAAGTAAATCGACTCATGCTCGAAGCCTTTTCGGTGCGACCCTAACTTTAACACCATCTGCCAGTCCTGCTCCTCACAATCGCAGCCAAGCTATACAGGACAGAACTCCTGTAGCGCTCACTGCAACTTCAAAATCTGAGCATCACATAAAGCCCTCACGTCGACTGCTGCATTTTAGGCAATCTGCGCCTCCACTTCAAGATGTCGAAGTCATTGATCTTTCTACAACTTCCAAGTCGCCCAGTCCTCGCGACGCCCCAGAAGCCGCGCCTTTAGCAGGCCCGGGACTATCAGTAAACGCTGGCCCGGCAAAAAAGGTCATTCATCAACCTAGAGTCAAAACGTTCACAAGTCTCCTCTCCAATCATTCACGGCCTGCGATAGCTGAGAGACCGAGATCAATGGGGGATATTGTGACTGTCTCTGATGAGGATAATGAGATTGACGGAGGAACTGGAACAACCAAAGAAAAACGGACGGCTGATATCTCTGCCGGAAGCGCCATCTTTCGGATTCCAACCAGGCCTCAAAATAGCGGTGAATCCAATACTAACTGTCATTCAGACAGTGGCAAACTGGCAGCTTCACCCACCTGCCTGGTCAGAAGCAAGAATTTGCCATCAACAGGAGTCAATGAGGATGATCGGCTCCCATCGATCGCTTCTAACAGACAGCAGCCTGATAAATTGGCTGTTGCCCAAGGAATAGCCTTGTGGAACACGAATGAACCGAGAACCGAACTTCGAATCAAACCTAGACAACGGCGTGGTCTTCTAATGATTTCCGAGAAAAAAGGAAGGGGCGTTTGTCGCCAAGATACCGCAGATGCGTCAAAAGCAGCCGTTTTCCTGCCTGATACTTCAACGACTTCAAGTGAGAATCGAACAGCCGATGTAGGCCCCGAAGGAGATGAAGATCTAGAACCAGGGGATCTACCTAACAATCTTCTCCAACGACATTCACCCACTGCCTCAAATATCTCACATATCAGTGTATCGGACCTGGAGGATGCTGACGACGGCGCAAGAGACGACAAAACAGAAAACACATCAAACGTGGCACAAAAGTTCGTAATGACTAATGGTTATGAAATAGAGCCTGGTCCAAGGGGTGAAGATGTTGAGGTTGAGGCGGCTCAGATTCAAAGCAGTCCAGATCAATATCCACTTCCGCGCCAAGGACGTAGCAAGCGGAAGACAACGGCAGTCCCAAGCGATGATGAGACTGAATTCGGACAAGTGAAACATGGGCGTAAGCGGGAGAGCATTTCAAAACGCCAATGCAGAAAGAGGCGGGTAACAAGCCCATTTCTTAGCGACAATGAGTCTCAGGACGGTCTATCAGAGCTTGATACAAAGGAAGATGGCTCGGCAGCCTCTCCACGAGCGAGCGCTCGGCGTCAGAAGGCACAGACCGTCAAGCCTAAGCCAGGCCCCCGTATCACCAAGATGGCCCGCAAAAGCGTTAAGAGTAGAGAGATTATAGGATTTGTTGTGCAGGGCGACGATCCTCCCATTACGGGTTTTGGAGGGATTTCTAGGCCACCAAGCTCCAAGGCACCTGCAAGAGAGGTTGACGCTCAATCCCCTGATGCACCTGCGAAGACATCTCCCAAAGCATCAAAGGCTGAGGAGTTATCAAGAACTGATATATCCATTACGTCGACAGAGAAGACACAACATAAAGCAATGCCGCGACTTGCCAATCCTGCAACCCGAGGCAAGAAGGCTGCAAGAAAGGAGGATGCAGCTGGACAAATACCTCAAAGCATTCCCCGATCCCCTTCTAAAGCACCTGCTCTACAGGCAGTCGAGCAGCCTTTTAAGACGGTAGATGTAACACCGCCATCCAGACCAACCTTGCCGGGGTTTACAACAGCGAACGGAGGTGCTTGGAGCAGGCATGCAGAAGACCTCTTGGGTATGACCAGGCCGACGCGGAGAGCACTACGGCAGCGTTAACCCTCATGGGTTGCTCAAAATGGTTGATAGAATGCTGAATCAGGAAGATAACAGTGAGTGCTCATCACACCATCAGGCTAGACGAGCTATTTTGATGAGGAAATGATATTATCGTATGCCTTTGGCCGGAACGGCGATTCCATGAAGACTCTTGATGCATGATGATGACCAAACCGATCGAGAATCATATTGATGGCCTGCAGTGTTCAAGAGCATACGATCACTATTCATTCCTTGAGTGGTTCTGTCACACTGGAAGTACATGGCATATCGCTGCTTGAGCTCATGAAAGCATGCGTGTGGCAGGTTGGGCTCCCTTGTTCACACCCAGGATCTGCTCGGTAACAGGGAATTGATGGAGAAGTCTCTTGGCATCAAGAAAGGCCCTGAAAGACAACTATATAAAGGGCCATGACCTCCCCTTGCCTAATGTCTAGCTGGTCCATAGCTTAACTGCTGGAGGGGAGACGTTGCTAGTGCATCCTGGGCTGCTAAACTATTAGCCACTACCCTCACTCAGATAACCTTTTTTTTTGTTTTTTTGCTGTTAACTTTTCTTCATCGTGGACTTCAGTTCCTCGTGCGATCAACTATCGAGTTATAATCAGATCAGGAGCGATGCCCAGCGCATGGGTTGGTCATCATGCTACAGAGCATGCTGTTTTGATTTCTGAACAGCTTGAGATTGCAGGCAAGAACAGGTGAACTCGGGATCCAATGAAGGATAAGACGACGTGACCTGCGGGGTTAAAGGCGTACGAAAGGGGACAGGGTTGAGATCTTGGACCAGAATCGACCGGGAGCTGTCGAGACATTGTGGAAATGGACCTTTGCGAAACAAGAGCTGGGGGATGGAAAAGCTACGTTACTTGGTACAATTTCCCCAACATGTCAAAGCCTCCAGAGTTGACTCATCCTCCCCATCCCACATGCAGTGAGTTCCACGCATTGACCAATCAGCCGACGATTTCTTCGCCGAAAGTCAAGTTCAGGTGGTGTGAAAAGTGGAGAAGTATAACCAATCAAAATGGTATTCGGGTCATACCCTGCCCCTCTGATCGGCTTTCATTGGATGACTTACACGAAACTGCCTTGTCGCGCTATACCCGATCAAGCACGCCGAAAGACTCAATCTCCTCCGCCCTGTCCGCTGCGCCATGCTCCCATTTGGGTCCCTGGACAAGCTTTTGGAGGCTTCAATCTGACAGTGAAATACCTTCTACGACGCCCTCCCCGCGGCCTCAGGCTTTTTCTCTTCTGCTCCCCCGTTCCCATATCCTTTCCAAACACCAATTTACTCTCCTCCGCTCGTGTTGTGACGTGTCGTAAAGAGTATCTATCGCACTCCTCGTTCGGCGTCGTATCTCCACCGACTAATACCTCCTCGTTTTGTTGTACACCACCAATACAATACAGTACATCACGTGTATGCGTACAATACCTTACGGAGTTTTGCGACAGGAGCCATCGTTACTTTCGGACCAACAAAAAACTGACTGCCTTGATCAAAGAGCCTCGGATCTGTGGTCCAGTCCTCATCAACAAGGTTTAGCTTGTACTCTCAGCTATATACGTACACTGCTTTCGACCAACCAATATCACTCGCATTTCGCAACCTGGAACAAAATCCAAGCCCGCATCTGTGTACCAGCCAAGATACACTCCCAGTCTTCTCTTGCAGCCTGTGAGAGTAGTTCATTAAGCGACGAGTGACACTGATTGTATCTTTCGAGAGCAAGCCCGCTGGAACGGACTTTCCTCGAATTCGTTCGTTATTATCCCCCCTTCTCACCATTCAACCGTATTTTCCCACCGTACCATCGAATTGGGTTATTATGGCGGCCTCGAACCAAACTGCGTCTACTCTACCCCAAGGATTCTCAGTCTTTCAGCCAGCCTTAGGAGCCCCACTCCAATTCCTTCCTGCCATTGGAACTCGCGAGCTCGATGAGCTGATCAACGCTTACGTTGCTGGACCTGCTTCTACCCAGGAGAAGCGCGCCTCCGTCTCATTGGACTTTCTCGAGTTTGCCCATCTGACAGGTCAGACCTTCAAGTTCTACCCTGTCTACTCAATGGTTGCACCTCTGGAGTCCCCTGCCACCGCTAGCCCGCTTCAGGACTCTGGTTACGGCTCATCTTTCAACACCAGCCCTGTCATGTCCAACTGGGACTGGAGTCAGGTTTCTGACAACCCGGCTGCCTCGAGACGTTCTCCCGCTGCCTCTCAGAAAGGCCGCCAGTCTCCTAGAGCATCTGTCTCCCGACACACTGCCACTGACTTTTCGCATCTCCCTGGAATGAAGATCTTGACAAAGGATGGCATGGACGTCACAAATTCGGCCTCTAGAGGGTCAAAAACCAAGGAGCAGAGAGACCATGCCCATCTGATGCGAATCATAAAGGCCTGTGACAGCTGCCGGCGAAAGAAGATTCGGTGCGATCCCAGCCACAAGAAGCGAGGTGTTTCTACTACCCAGAGCCAGCCTCCCACCAAGGTGGTCAAGAAGACGAAGTCTGTAGCGTCGAAGGCTCATGCTGCGATACCGCCAAGTATACAGGATGAGACCAATAACTCTCTCACTTCCTTCATTTCCTCAACTGAATGGGACAGCTTGCTGGCATCTGCACCATCTGCCCCAGAGCCTTGGGACGAGTTCATTGACTATGCTCCGGCTGAGGATTATGACTTCTTCAATGATCCCGACGGTTATCTCTCCCCCATTTCCTCCTCCTACTCCCAGTCGGTGTACTCTACCAAGCCTGTCACGCCCATTTCACAACAGGACGCTGCGAAGCCTTATGAGACTGGATCTCTTCATCACGCCGATGTTCTTAACGACTATGTCGACTTTAACCTATTCTCGCCTTCATCAGCGTTTTCTGAAGACGATCGCATGGTTCAGATTGAACTTTCCAAGCAGCCAACTTGTCTATCGCAACTACCACCCCCACCGCCTCCATCTCTACCTATACCGCCAACCATGCTTTCTGATGAATCCAATGGTTACGGCGGTGCATGGTACGGGAACCTAGACGGTGAATTCTCGCCTGTACAGTCTTCTCCGCAGCATGGTCTACATGTTGTTGATTCTAGAATCAACGGCACATACCGTGATCCTGATCCTGCTATGGATGTGGACGTCTTTACTAGTCCTGGTGCATCTGGCCTGATCACGAGTGGTGTTGGCCATATGTCGCAGTCCGCCACTGCTTTGGAAGTAGCCGTGCTACATGAAGCTTCCGATATACAGTCATGCCTGGAAAGCAACGTACGTTTCAATTGCACTTGCTCAAAGGACAACGAACTAACTTGTCAAAAGGTTGCTGCCAGTCATAATATCATCGCATCAGATGAGTGTCTGATACAAACCGTATGTGGATTGACGATATATGGACTGCATCAAAGGCTAACATTTCTCAAGGACACGTCGTTTGCAGAAAATGCAGAACCTAGGAAGTGTGCTGCAAGCGAATCAACTCGACCCCAGGTCAGCACGGTTGCTCAAGGCGTACGTTCTGACTGGCCCAAGCATGTCCTGTTTCCACTAACATATCAAAAGGACGTTATTCACACTTCTATAAACGATTCCTGGATGGTGCAGTCCCCCGAGGAACAGCATTCTGCTGCTATGCTTCAATCCCCAGCCGGCCCCCAGGAAGCGATATATTGCAGTCATGCGACTGCACGACTTACCAACTCCTCTGCTCGGTTGTCGTCGCCAGCCTCGTCCTCTTGGCAACAACCTCCCGCGCTCGCCTCGATCTCGGATGAACAAAATGGCGGGGTCATCGCGAATGCAAACTCGAGTCTATATGCTGGCTCTAGCTGTGGTGATGGCCATCCTGACGTTTTGGCAGAGGTGCATCGTCCCCGTGCTAAACCTGTCACAATTACAACTGGAGAACATGATGCAACGAGCCGAAGCGATCTTGATTCGACATCGGTCCAGCGAACATTTGCCTATGCGACGGACACGGCTATTGCAGATCATACCGAGCAGCAAGACTTACAAATCCAAACTGCAGCGATACCCAAAGAAGAACGACAAACTCTCGTATACGTGCTTTGCACGATATCGTCGATGCTGTCTTGTTCTCATACCCGCTCCCTCAATGCTGGAACTATATGGCTGGCGATGCTATTTATTGTTGTGGCTCTTTCTACTCTTGCCTTTTGGTCAAGTTTGAAGCAGCCATCAGTTCGACCTACTCATGGGCAGAAGAACAATATTTCTTTGAAAGGAAAGTCGATGTTTTCCAAAGCATGGGACGCTCTGACCGGCCGTTGGCATGGCTTGACAAGCATCACAAGCCAAACATCAAGCGCAGTAAGACAGGTGACTGGACTCGTGTCACAAGGCAGACGCTTTGCAATGGCCACGTAGAAGAGCATCTTTCGCAGAGAGATTTGAAGACACTAGAAGCAGGATACCTGACGACATGGAACATGACGGGCGTTTGTTAGTAGCATATTAGCAGATGAACTGGATCCTCTTTTCCCTATTCTACTTGTATTAGTATTATCTCATAGCCAGCGTCGAAAAATTTGTGCCGCTGTTGTTAAGTGCGGCATGTTTTATTCTTTCTATGTTAGAAGCCCTTGTTCTTAAAAAGAATGAATGAATTGTGAAAGGCTCCAACATCCGGGACATAGCACCTTTTTCTTAATGCAGCCGAAAGCTGAGTGAGATCGCAGGTAGCTGCTCGCAAGTTCAAGAACTGATTCGCCTTTTACGAGGGTCTCGCAGGCCCTTAATACACCGAAACAAAAGCCTAACCTAACCACTAACCTAAACGCTAACCCGAACTCCTAGAATTGAGAGGCATGTATTTTGAGGTACTTGAGATATATCGCCGTTTGATTTCCGTGGCAGTGCATCCTTGTTGTGGCTGAACGTTATCCGGGCGCGGGAGAGCATATACCCAAGGTCAAATGTGCCACGTGACTATCACAATGCGCGGCAGGTTCCTGGACCGCACCGTTTTGTACGGAGGGCAGCATTAGGCTTAGCGCAGATTATCTTTGGAGATTTTGGAGAGCAGGAGACCTGTAAAGGATTTAAAAGTAGGACATGGCTGCTCTGCATCCTTGTAATCCTCAATATACAGAATTCGCTTCCCGGTTAGCCCAACTCTCATATGAACCTATCGGCAATAATACGGTGTATATGAACGGATAAGGAGCTGGGTCTTCCTCATCTTACCTTCCATGCTATTGTGGTTGTGGTGTATTTGAGCCGACAATCTACTCCCATCAAACAACTCGGGTAGTAGACAGGGAATCACTTTGACCGAAATCTTACTCAGGGTTTCTTTCTACACCCTGATCACGTCCGCTCCTTATTTGCTCTCCTTGTTAGGTGATCCCAGAGATCGGAACATCCTCGTGGGTTCTTCGCTGAAGTCCTCACCACACTTGTTCTGGTCAAGATATTGAATCTTCCACTTTTATGGAACAATCTTGGAACAAATATTAGGCGCACATATTTGTACCTTACACGTCTAAGAGACTTTCTTTCAATCAGGAGTTGGAGAAGACTGATTGTCATAGCTTCGAAAACTGGCGACTCTGGTTCAAGTTGACCAGTCGAGTGGAGGTTGACGATCAAAACCCGGGAAGTACGCTGGGAAAGTATAATAGGAATTGAATGTTGGAGATAGAGTGGAACCAACAGTCACCCTTTTCAGTCCGAAACGGTCAAAAGAAAAAGGGAAGAGAACGAGGCCAGACGACATAAAACCACTCCGCAGACGAATCAACCCCAACAATGGGTATGCTCAAGTCACTTGGACTAACGCCCGCCAAAAAGGCAGGCACGGCTACGGGAAGAGCCTTTCGTCGACTATTCGGTCGGGTCTTGCCAGATGTCGAAGGT
The DNA here is from genome assembly GCA_013623535.1 of Fusarium penzigii. NCBI lineage: Eukaryota > Fungi > Ascomycota > Sordariomycetes > Hypocreales > Nectriaceae > Fusarium > Fusarium penzigii. Next base: position 13,597 of record JABFFC010000663.1, read on the forward strand.
GAAGGAGCGGCCAATAACACTGGCACTGGCACTGGCAGTGATGAAAACAGTGGAAGCTGCCAAGGCAACGACGGCAACAGAAACTTCCATCAAAATATTCACAACAAAGACCAAACACAAAATTCCACCGGGGAAAGCTCCCACCACGCTGCCTCTGAAACTTATCACATTCCATCTCGAGAAACGAAGCACGAAACTGAACCCACCCAGTCTATTACCAACAAGCACGAACACCATATCTATACGTCAGACGTGGACGCTGCTCAGGAGATGGCCACCCTTTCGCAACAGCAGCTCAATCAGGCTCGTGGCATCAACAAAGAGAACGACCCCGTTGGTGATGCTGCTCTCATCGGATCCCTATCTCAGTTGAACCTCGATGAGATCAGGGAGACAGCCAACGGCGATGAGAAACCTCCTGTGGCTGAAGGGTCCATTTTTGCAAGCCCAGAGATTGCCGCCGAGCGAGCCATGCACATGCGGTTCACCGAGGAAGCACTTGATATGGTAGGTGTATTTCCAGAAACCAACCAATACAAACACAACATTGCCCAGTATCTATGCTAACATTTGTCTACCATGCTAGGCTCGTCTTGCCCTCAAAACGAACGAAACACCGGTCGGCTGCGTTCTCGTCCACGATGGAAAGGTCATTGCCAGAGGAATGAACGCAACCAATGTCACACGTAACGGAACCCGCCACGCCGAGTTCATGGCTCTGTGTGCTCTGCTTTCTCGCTCCCCCAAGCACGGGCCGAAGACAACTTGTCTCAAACCAAAGGTTGATACAACTTCATCAGCCGCAGTCTCAGATGTCTCATCGATCTATTCAGCGCATCCTGATGAGGGTAATGAGGATGGCAGTAAAGGACATTTGTATCCGTACGGCCAAAAGTGCCATCCAGCTGAGGAGATCGACAAGTCTATCATTCGTGAGAGCACTCTCTATGTTACTGTCGAGCCTTGTGTCATGTGTGCTTCTCTTCTCCGTCAGCTGGGCATAAAGAAGGTTTATTTTGGCGCCGTGAATGACAAATTCGGCGGGACTGGTGGTGTCTTCAGCATCCATGCCAATTCCCTTCCCATCAGCGCAGATGGACAGACCGCAGCGGCCCACCCAACTCCCAAGCCAGCACAGCTTCCTGATAGTACGGGAACATTGGGTGTTTCCTTTCCCCCAGGCGGTGGTGACGGTGGTAATATTGAGAAAGGGTATGAAATTGAGGGAGGGTGGGGCCGGGACGAGGCTGTTGCCCTCTTGAGACGATTCTACGTTCAGGAGAATGGCCGAGGTATGTCATCTCATGCTGTCGTTAATCCTGGAAATCGTCAACTAACTGGTGGTAGCTCCCGTTCCTCGAAAGAAAGAAGGGCGTGCAGCCCGACTGGCAGCTATGATGAATGAAGGCGGGGATGAACC
>JABFFC010000664.1:0-29299 GCA_013623535.1 Fusarium penzigii
TTTTTTTTTTTTTTTTTTCAAAATTTAATTTTTAGCCTTGTGCAACTCCATTCTCAAGTTGTGCTACCACCTACCCTTATGAGCTATGTATAGCAAAGCTGTGCACTCTTGAGTACAGCTGCATAACCTCTTCTTCTGGTCACTGTCCCTTCAGATTGAAGGCGAATGAGAGTGAGTGAGTATGAGACAGTCGGTCCCGGATAGTGAGGAGAAAATCAACACGATGTGAGCAGTTATCATGCTTCATCAATTTAACCCGATAACGACTTGAATCCTCAATTCGGAATGGCCTGCAGTCTGTGCGACTCAATAAGTACAAGAAGTATGAAATGTCAAACAAAATTGATGGCTTTTCCCCCCCTCTTCCATCTGTGTGTCTTACAATGAATGACAGACATGTCTTTCTCTCCGTAGTCTATACACATCTACGATTGCATGACCTAGGTACTAGGTAGTATGCATAAATGCCACCATCATATCCACATCCATATAATCCAACCGACGTCTTGGCCCCCCCCAAAGAGTTCAGACATGTATATACATATTAATTGACCATTTCCATTTCCTACCTAGACCCAAAGTCAAAATGTTTCAATCTTTTCCTTTTTCCTTCACCCGTCTGTCATCAGTCATGGCTTAGCAAGAAACAATATCCATTCTCTCACAACCCTTGCGAATCCCATTTTATACAGACGATACACCAACCTCCTTTAGGTGAAAGGGAAGGGGTCTTGAGCTCCACGTTACTGCCTAGGAGAAGACGAGAAAAAGAAAAGAGAGAAGAAGAAAATGGGACACGACATTCGAGGAAACGAAAAGAGACAAGAAAATCAGTGTCTTTGCCGTCATTGTGGTTTTACTTATTCAAAAACACGCCCCCCCTTTTTTTATGTGACCACTTTCTTCACATTTACACATCATCCACACAAAGCCTCCATGACTTGAGACACTTGTTATAGTACACATTAAACTCAGAGTTAAACATAGCAAATAGCATAAAGTCACTAGGCTTGACTCTTCAGCTTCGAAAGAAGACGAAGAAGACGAAACACCATCTTAAAATAACTCCCGAGACATCCTCAACCGCCCCAAACAGCCTCTTTCTCTGCACTGCACAAGACAGAAGAATACAAAACCTATCAAGCCAAAACAATCCACTCAACACACTCCTCACCCCCTTCCAATTAACCATCCTCGCTTTTCGTTGCCAGTAAAGAAGAACCCACTTCTCTCTCCCTCTCTTCTCTCGCCACAGTACAACTACCTTTTTCTCTCTCTCTCTCTAATGCCAAGAAACACTTACCTTTCCGTTCTATCCCTCTCATTCGTTTTTACTACTCCCCACTCTTTACTACCACGCCCCTCCCCCTAAGTACAGTACAGTATGATCTGACACAAGATCTTCAGTCGAGCGAGCAATCGGCCGAAATGGAGGGTGGGAGGAGCTGAACTCTTTCACCTCCATCAATTCAAAACAACCCCAACTCAACTACACGTTAGTTCAATATGCACGATCACAAAGAAACAAGGACACTAGTGTCCGTTCTTTCTCTTCTTGTTGACAAATCTCGTCGACACTCGGATCGGACACTTGTTTATATCCGTTGTCAATAGTTTCCCCCACCTGGTGTCTACGGTATCTACTAAATTGCTGCTACTACTACTACTAACATGCCATGTACTGTACTGTATATGATGACCCCCATGTAAAAACATGTAAGCCATTGTTAAATGCCGAACGGGATCGGAACCAAGTTCAAGGTCCCAGAGAAGCATAATCCACCATGACGACAGACAGACAGGACAGAACAAGCAAGCATACTGTACTTGCGTTATTCTCTTCAAGACGCATGGATGCACAAGGCAAATGGTGATTATTATACAGTAGGCAAAACAACATACATATGAAAACTTGTCAATGCCGTATTTCCAGTCCGTCCATCAGTCGATTCCCTCTGCCGCTGAAACGCCCTATCCCATCACTCAAGATCCATCCATTCGTCCAAATACAATACCATAACCCTACTGCTTGTGTGTACCGCACAGTCGTCTAGAGGCCTCCATCCAAACATTTGCCTCCCTCAAGCACTCGTACTGAAGTAGTAATTCTCCCACAGGTACTCATAGTCCTCCAAGATCCCGGCAATGAACCCGGGCATCCTCTTGGTGACTCCTCCGATCACACCCTTGGTGATGTTCTCGTAGCACGCTCCCCTCATAGCCCACCACCCCATGGCCCATCCGCGTCTGTTCCACTCCTCCCTCTCCAGTGCCGTGGTTCGCAGTCCGCGGTCCCGCAGCTGCCGCGCCGCAAACTCGACAGATATGCCCAGAAGCCATGGCGCCCACGACTTCTTATTGCGGCTGCGTGCAAGAGCCACAGCATAGATGAGTGGCGACAAGATGTGCAGAATCTCAGCGCCCTGTCCACTTCCCTGCAGCTGGTTCAGCAACTTGCTTGCCGGCTTAATATCGTCTGCCGTCAACACCCGCGCCAACAGATACGAGCTGATGTCTCCCGGGTCGGGCAGCGACGGAAGGCTCATGCCGGTACGAGGCATGGCCCACTCACGCTCATGCGCCGGTTTCAGCGTTCGCTCTGGCCCAGAAGCTGCAGATCCAGCTACCGAAACCTCATCCATAAGCTCGCTCTCGCTGCGGAACGCCTCTTCCTCGTCCTCCTGCGCTGCATCTTCTGGGATCGGCTCACGCTCGGGCAGCACGGGCGTCACCAATGGCCGCGATCGTGTGATGCGTAACAGTAAAAGTCTGCAGAGAGCCTTGAGGGCTTCTAGAATCACCACCACCTTCCACCTGGCTTTCTCGCCTCCCCTCCGTTTTGCCGTCATCTCCCAAAGCATCTCGGTGTAAATGATCATCTGAAGAAACATGGCTATCCTGCGATACGCGCCACTTCTATTTGTCCAGTGACGCGTATATCGCGCATGCACCGAAGGTACTGACGCCAACGGCAGTCGCGAAATCGCCTTTCTTAGTAATGAATCATGGTAAAGGGATAATAACTGGACGCCAGAGTGTATAGACTCGGAAGCGATTTCGGCATCTCGGAAACGACCTACGGAGCGCCTGTCAGCAGTGTCCACGGTGATTCTAGTCTCAGCGGACGCCATCAATAGTCCTGGTAATTACCTGGAATTATATATGTCAAACTTCGTAAAGCGCTTTCTATCTGCGACACCGACCCAGCATTCTTGGTGATAAACTCGTCATACATAGATAGCCAATGCGGTCGTAATCGGCTTCCGAGCGACGCCTTTGGTGTTTTAGATGCACTAGAATTAGGTTCGGGGGCGGTAGCAGAGGACACCATCACATGAGTTGAGGATGACGCCATGTTGGAGATGATGTGGTTGATGATAACACCAACAATCCGTCAGATTTCGTTAATGGTCAGTCGCGCTTAATCGATAGCTGCCATGGCGCAGGGCGTTTAGCAGTTGAATATTCGCACAATATGGATCTCGGAGTGGGTTGAGCGATCGCGATAATTCAATGTCCAAAGCGAGAGCAAACGTTGTAAGCTGATGATGAGTTGCGCGCTTGATTGATCGAGGAGGTTGAGCGAGGTGGAAGTTGAGCTCTCATGTGCCCCCCAAAAGGGACCGAGGCACGTCACTCCTCCCCCAGTTGCTTGCCGGAGATTGTGGAGGTGGGGCTCTTGCCTGAGGCAGTTGACCTCGGGAGTGTGTTCAGTTCGATTCTACTTACCCTATATTTCCCTTTGTCTGAAGACGACGACAATGATGGACACGCGCTGTCACACAGATCTTTCACTCTTGCCAGCATGGTAATATAGGGCTCATAGGGGTTACTTTCGACCGTCGAACTGCATATTGGAGGTTTATTTTTTCTGTGATCGGAAATGTTTGGGACAGCACTGGCGTTTCTCATCAATCATCCATTCTACATTACTACTAGTACTCAGTACTCACACACATGAGCATATCCATTCTCACAATACACTCCCTTTCTTTCAACTCAACTACTCAACTATCTATGTTGGTCAGCGTATCCCACCAAAGACAGAAAACAGCAGCGAGGTCCCGTGGTATCATACACTGAGCCAGAACACAACCATTTACTCCAACATGTCCTATGTGCCCCCCTTAACACCCGCTTTCGGATAAAGCACGATATAGGTACTCAAGCCAGCCCCAACTCAACCCAACCCTACACACTCATTCCAAGTCCATCCCTCAGATCAGAGCGAATCCAGCCTGTTCCAGAGCATCTCCTGCCGGAAGTATCGGTCTTCCCTGCAGCGGAAAGGGCCAGAACAATGGGTTCTCCATCGTATCCGCAGACAATCCCACCCCAGATGCTGCACCACCCTTGTTGCCGGCTGCCTTAGTACCAGACAAGATTTTGCCTGCGCCCCAATTACAGAACATGTCCCCGGCTCGTACGTTCGGGGCAAAGAAATTTAAGCTTTCAGTCGTCGGCATGACAAGGTGGCCATACTCATCTGACTTGAACGTGTCTTCCGAGTCAACCTCAATGTTCCACTTCTGTGCAAGATACTTGAGGATGTTGAGTGCCTGTTCGGCAAAGTGGTGGCAAGGTGCCATCTCTGTAAGGTCACTGATGCCCTGCTTGATCGATTCCGCAACACGCGGGTCCAGTTTGATCGCCTGTTCTACATCCTCCGGCGTGGGGTCTGCAGCAGGATCCTTGGAGGAGACAACGGTCGTTGCACCTACCGCTAGGTGCATGATGGTGGATGTCAGCACAAAATAGGGTACAAAGGATGGCGTTCTACGCAAAGTGTAGAGCTGTGAGTATGATCTCAGAAGACCCTGGATGGCATCGGCGGCTTGTGAACACACGTCGCGCGGTGAGACCTTGGATCCAATGATTTTAAGCTTGATCAGAGGTCGGAAGAGGAGTAGAATCGCGAAATGATAGTACATACTGCACAAAGTTAGCATGCTCCAGCAATGATGGTTTTCTGTTTGAAACTCACTGTGCAAACAACACGGCTGGGGTAAAATTATGTCCCAGCCGCTGCACCTCTGGTATCCGGTCATACCAGTTCAGATACTGGGTATAGATCCCCAGAAGATCTCTCGCTGTCAGTGGCCGCCCGGGGGAGTGGAGGACGTATAGCGACTGATGAACGAGTTCACTTAGCTCACAGAAGCACTTGTATACCGACCTGACATTGGACGGCTGTTCGCACGATTTCTGAAGCGGAGCGCCTGAGAGAGTTAGTATTCAATGCTAGAAAATTTGCTATTTAGACATGACTCACCATCATCAGTATATGGTACCCAGAGAGACGCCTCGATATCACCTATTATGGTGGGCTTGGGAGGGAGATGGGGGAAGCAGGAACACTGCGGTAGCGAACCAGTCGCCAGAGACCAGGCACTGGATACGTGGGTCAGTAAAGTAGAGTCTAGAGGGCTGGGGCAAACTCACTGATCGAGAGCAAAAGCGCCCCAAAAGGTCGCCGACTGCACAGCCAGCTCCTCCTCATCAGCATCACCCTGGAGACGATGCAAACCCATCTCTATGGCCAACCGGATACTCTGACCAGCGTAATACCAGCTCTCCGAGTCTCGACCGCAGCTGGCCTCTCGAATGGACATGATGCCGAGTGCTTGAATTGTCGTCAGAGTATGATGATCAGTCTCCTGGGCCAGCAACCGCTGCGATTCTTTGAAGAAATGGTCACCGGAAGTATAAGGATCGCTGGGGTTGGCGCGCGTCATAGGTTGCGTCGAGAAGCGGCAACCCAGTGCAAGGAGGGCATTGACCAGGATTGGTGAGCAATAGCGATACCTGACATCCTGGAAGTCTCGCAAGAAATGCTCCTTGCTCAGAGAAGCAAAGGTTGGGTACTCCCAGCAGAAATACAACCCCAACAGGTGCTGAACAAGCACGATATCAGAAGTTATGTTAGTCCATGTGGATGACGGGGCTCGCATCTCGGGCTCGTTCAACGGCGACAGGACTTGCTCGAGACCGCGATACCTGGCCGCTTCGTCAGGGGGAACGCCTGGTTGAAGCCTCTCGGCCCAATCTCCTACCCGCGAGTGTGGCGGCCCAGCCTTCCAATTCATTACATCAGGATGTGAGTTACTGCGAGTCGAGCCGGCTTGACTCTGGAATGACGAATGCCAGGGGCTATGCTGGCCCATGTCAGGTCGCACGGCTGCAGGAGCTTGATTGACACCGAGGCTCATTGAAGCCAGCGAATTCAGTCCTCCACCGGGATAATTTCCCATGGGCGCTGCAGACATAGACTGCGCCTCAGTACGGGGCGTGAAGGAGGACATGCCAGCACCAGACCCTCCTGTAGATTGCAATGCGCTCCCGAGCCATTCTGAGATGGATTCAATTGACTGGCCGCCTCGAAGTCGAGCAATGACATCCTCCCAGAGATCGGGCCGGACTAGAGCAGCAAACACTTGGTCGCTGGACCGTTGCCTCGATCGCAGGCTTTCGATTTCTGTGCGCAGATTCTCCTTTGATTGACGAACAGGTATTTCGTACACGCACTCAATGTCCTTTTGGGATTTGCAACGTCCGCATGGTCTCTTGCCGTCGCACTAGAGGCACGGCATTAGTTAGCAAAGAATCGATAGAGGCGCAAAGCGGCGTCAATAGAATAGCGACGTCATGCGCTTGTTGTGACCGAGGCAAATTGCCATGCTGAAATCGCAAAAGATGTAGCACTGATACCAGCATAACTGTTGCACTCGCATATCAAGTATGGACAAGGAAAATCTGGTTCCATACCTTTGCCCGCTTTTTTCGACATTCAGTACACGCATTGGGCGTCACAACTCCAAGCCCACGTCGTCGTTTCGAATTCTGGGTGCTACCGGTAGCTGTAGTTGTACCTGTGGTCGGCGCTGAACCGGCTGACGGGGTGTTGGAGGACTGAGCCGAAGTGGGGGTCGGATTACCCTGGGATGCAGGTCCAGCGAGCGACGCGGAAGTTGGCTGTGGTGTGTTTCCAGAGCTCGAGTATTGGTGTTGAGTACCACCGGGGGTATGGGCGTCTTCGTCCATCGCTCCCTGAGCCCGACCGGGAGGCTGTAGGCGGGGTGGAAGGGGAGACGGACGGCCGTCACTCGGGAGGCGGCGTTTCGTCAGGATTGCGGTCTAGAGGGGCGCGCTTCTAGAATTGGACGAGTCTCTGCTCAAGAAAGAGAGAGCGCAGGTTGAAATTCAGTAGGGACGACAGCAGCGACGACTACAACGGAAGCTGAAACGCAAGCTGACATGCTGCGGAGGAGCGCGACAAGAACAGTTGCGGCGATTAGGAGCTTGAGCGAAGCTAAAGCTGTTCTGAGAAAAGTGGGAGCTCGAATGAATTGGCTTGGTTCTATGGAGAGTTGAGGTTATGATGTCAAGTCCAGGCGCAGGTCGAAATTGCTCGAGGTTGGCAAATGAATAGAGAGAGAGAAAAAAAAAGACGGGAGGAGAAGAAGCAGAAGAAGAAGACAGCAACAGGCGCAGCTGTGCTGTCTCGGGATTGTGGTAATAATTGTCAATCGGAAGGGATGAAGAGAATACTTCAATATAGCCAGCTTGAAGCTATAGATTGAGTTGTTGTTGTCAGATGTTGGCCGCACAGTTGGCCAGAAAATGACGGGGGGTCGGAGTGTTGCTCCGAAAAGCAAGGGAGGAGGATTGGAGATGTGAAGAATGGTAAAGTAACAAATGTGCTTCAGTGGATGGAGCGTGGTATAATGGCAAACGGCAATTGCTGACAGCTAGGTAATGGTATTCGAAAAGGGCAGGGAGAGAGAATTAGCTGGACTGGACTGGACTGGACCTGCTTGCGATATTAACCTAGCCTCTAATTAACTAAAGGCGAGGTTGGACCGGGGTTCCCCACTTGAATTGGGCCGTGACGGCGGCAGTGACCGTGAGCTATGGGTTTTATGGGCGCTGCGAGGTTGTTGGTTATGTCCGTACGTCTGCGTCTTCAGTGGGTTGACCAGGTGGGTGGGAGCGCAGAAGTGATATGAGGGATGGTCGGCGGTGAGGGGGGAATGGAGAGGAAGAGAGGAAGAGTGGTATGAGGAGACGATGAAGTAGAGGTAGTAGTATGAAGTATTAGAACAGGAACACCTGCTAGCTACCTATTAACGTACTATCTACCTAAGGCAGGAAAAGGGCAAAAGGAGGAAGAGTGGAAAGTGCGGAAAGAACATGGAGGATGCAGAACGGATATGATGGCAGAAACGGCAGGTTTAACCAACAGAGTTAGTAGTGCCTAAGAGAAGGATCCTGTAGGTAACGTTAATCTATGGTCCGACTAATTCGTGCTTGACTGGGGCGGAATCGCGGCAAAGCTTGTCGACACGCTTTTCTTAGTTGAGCAGTTGGAAGATACGGGACCGGTCCTGGCGTTGATTAATCATTCAAGGTCGAGGCAGAGCAAAACTATGAGCACGATGTTTAGGGGGAGACGTGGATTGCCGTTGCATGTTCATCTCTTCCAGTTCTTGGCTTTTTCTTTTTTCCATCGTCTCTTCTTTCCTTTTTCTCCCTTGATTGAGAAGAGGGCTGCCCCAGATCATTCTTAAATTCAATATCGGATGGACACAGTGACGGCGGGAAAAAAAAAACAAATTCGACGGGTCTAAGTGAAACATGCATATTCATCCAATGCGCATTGTGAATTCAGCATTTGAAATGTCGCTGTGGCTGTTCTCCATTGTTACCGTACCGTACATGTCCTGCAGTGTAGCACTCGCAAGACAAGGAGGACCACTGAGGGGAAATTATAGCCTGTCTAGAAAAGCGTAGGGTAGCATATTTCAACAGAGGCGGGACTAATTCGCCCGGTAAGTAAGTTAAGTTGCAAGTAAACTGGGTAGACCCCTGTCGGCTCGAATTGATTTTTTGTAATCTACAGAGCAGGGATGACGAATCGGCGCATCGCGATGTGCGATGTGGCTGACTGTACAGTCTTCCTTTGTTTCTTTTTCTACTTTCAAACACAGCGCCGGGCTGGGTTCTAATGCTATGGGCCAAGGTTCTTGTATCCCGGGACAATATCTCCTATTCTCGATATGGTTTCCGGTTACGGCGTCTATTATTAAATTATTGGCAAATAGTCTATACGGACTTTTTCTTGAATTGTTATCGAGTCATCGGGTTGAAAAATTTCCCCCATCCTCTGTGATTTCCTGTGATGGTCGAGATCAGACTTCACCATGTGAATCGTCCAATTTCTCCAAGTACCTCCTGAGCTTACACGCGCTAAAATATCAAGTCTCAAACCAAGAAAGCCTCATTCAACGATCGATCCGAGTATGTAAAATGATGTCACAGAATCAATCCCTTATCCTGAAGCAAGACAATAAAAACAAGAATTTAAAAGAAATGCACACTTACGTGCTCTTGTTGATTTAGCTGTATGTAAGTTATCAAAGCCTCCCTATTCTTGGCTTTTGAGGGGAGCTTGTCCTTTGTGATTGGTCCAATGTACATGTTCGGCAGATCAATGCAGGTTATTTCTCAAAGGGTTCACGAGATGGCTGCTTACTTTCCTCATTACATCGTTTTTTTCTGTGTTAATTAAACGTATTACCGAAGAGGGGACCTCCTTCATCTTATCCAAGTTTTTTTGCGATACCCTGATTTTGTTTCCTGCATCTCCTCATGCATGCCATTCATCATCCCCTCCCCTGTGTTACCCAAAAGCACATGAATGGCTTTTTAGTCTCAGCCTACAAGTGTCTTTATCGGGAATCGATTGGAGAATCTATGAAACGATCCAAGAGCCATCTGAAAAGTTTTAGCCATCAACTTGACAACCTGTCAAATTGTCAAACGTCTCCTCAGGGGTATTACAGCAGCAATATCAGAGACAATGAGTCAGAATCACCACATTATCAACAATGCCAAGTTTTCTTTATCCCAACGGTGCCAGACAGTGGGAATATCTCATCCACTGAAAAAATCTCCTGAGCTCCCCTCATCGATCTCTCTCCTCAACGTTGCATCTCGTCCTATTGCAACTTGACCCCTCAGCTGCCCCGCTCCACAAAACGTCATTTCCCCCCTCTGTCCCTCTGTCCCTCTGAGCTTCGCGTCGAGCTTTCAGCTTGGCCATATCCACTAATGATTCAAAAATCTCCGCTGGGTTGGATCAAAGCTTTGACATGTATCGTTAGTAGTTTGCCTAGCGTTAGCTGGATATTTCTGCTTGTTTTTGCAGGCGAGAACCTCAAGTGATGGTTAACTCCAGCACAAAAGCACTCGTGATAGTCTCTCTTTGAAATTGAGTAGCACACCAAAATCACCTCATAGTTAATGTACAAATAAAATCTGAATTAGTCCCCCTTATATATGCACCTGTTCTGCTTGCCGTGGCAAAGCTACCAAATAAACCAATAGCCGTTATCTGATGCCTACAACTCTAAATACTATGGAATATTATACAGTTTTACCCACCCAACTCCGTATCCCATGCATGAAATATCCTGGCCATCCTAACCACAAATTCCCAAGCACCGCCTAGTACTCCTTGCTAGGGCTGCGATTCTTGACCGGACTGAGTGAGCGATCCCCTTTGCTGGGACTGCGGCGGCCAGAGGGTGTGTATGGCGCTGCCAAGAGAGGCCTCATTTTAGGGGGCGGCGTGTTGTCCGTGTCAGTTCCCTCGTCGAGCATCACATGTCGTTGTAATCTGGGTGTTTGTACTGGAATCCACATAAGCCCAGGGCCATTTTCGGGTCCCATTGACGGATCATGAGCTGGGGCGGCAGGTTGTGAGGGAGCTGGCGCAGGTGCGTTGGCGACATGTCTACCCAAGAACATATTGTTTGCGAAAGCGCAAAAGAGCAGGACGGATACGAAGAAGCCCTATGCACATTTAGTATTTCGTCTATGCCATTCATCAAGAAAGCACGTACCCAAGCCTTCAAGTTCATTGCATCTGTAAACTCATTGATAATTTCGGCAATCTGCTTCGCCGTAACCTTGACCTTCATGATCGACTCTGGATTCTGCATCATGCATTCGTACCACCTGTCGCAGAAAGGCTTGAGTGCAGGCAGCTTGTTGGTTGAGCACTCGTTTTGTGTATACTGGTTCTGGCACTCAGTCATCTTGCTCATGAGCTCCAATCGCGCCGCATCGTTGGCATGGTAGATGTCTGTTCGTACAGTATCCACGATTGAATAACCAATATAGACCAGGATAGAGACCAAGAAGAAGTTAACGAGTAACTGGATCCACTTGTATAGATTATCGGGAGCATTGGGGTGCTGGTCCAGCATGTGGAAAAGCGACCCAATGTAGCCCCTTGGTTCATCCTTAGTCTTTCTCTTACCACGGCCTCGACCACGTGTAAGTGTTATACTTTCATCGGAGTCGTCCTCTGAATCCTCCCATCCATGTCCGCGATGCCGAGTAATGCTTCCGACATCCTTGTCCTGGTTGTGTCTCTTTCTCTTGCGTATAAAGTCCGACACTGAAAGGTCACGGTTCGCTCGAATCTCGCCTCGCCCAGCCTTCTTGGTCACAAATGGTGATTTGCTGTAACGGAAAGATTTATCTACCTTGCTAGGGCTGACAAGTCCACCCATATTTACATCACTCATGCGATCAGCTTCTGGTGTGTCCTCGGGGTAGTCTGATGCTTCAGTCCGCGCCGCAGGACTGTCTTCAGCACCAGACGCTTCCGAGAGGGCAAGATCATCAAATGGTTTGCGAGGAGTCGTGAAAGCGGGGTTTCGGAAGGGAGTTGCGGAACTCTTTGGGGGGAGTTGAGGTGTAAACTGAGATGTCGGTGGTGGATGGGATTTTGAAGGAGTTCCTAAATTCGCGAAAGGATTTGGTCGTGTACTTTTTGAAGGGGATCCAAAAACTGCAGAATTATAGATTAGCCTCGATGCTGACACTATGGCTAGTTCCATGCAGGATGTTCAAAATGTCAGATAGTTGGTGTCGACCATCGTCAAGAGCTTCACGTACTGCTTTGTGAGCCGCTTTTGGCAGCATGTGTGAAAGGGCTGGTGGGATCAAAGGGACCACTGTTTTGATATTCCCAGTCCATGGGACCTTCATAAGTTCTTCGGTCCATGATGACTTTACCAGCAAATCGTCCTCTTGAGATTTGTTGTTGACGTATAGAGAGTTGTCCCCGCAGCAGCCAGACAGGATCTGGTATTTTATGGTGTCGTCGTTTTGAAGTAACCACCTTTGCTGGCCTGCTTCATTGTCGTTGGCAACCGGATCCGGAGTAAACAAACCAATTCTGCCTGAGGCCGCTTGATAGCCCCCGGGAGAATGCTTATGTCAGCTGCAGGGGTGCGCCTCATTTGTGGCGGCTCAAGCAGATCAAAGAAAGTTGAAGCTTCACATCAAACATTTTGCATTGAATAAACCACTTTCACCGAGCCTCGATTCGGAGCGATTATTTACTGGCTTTGTTCTACGTGGCGCTGCGACCTGACATATCTAGCCGCGCTCATTACAATCAAATCAAATATCCCGATCACTCACACACGCGAATTCCGACGCGACACGATGTCCGATCGAGATTCTCCTGTTGGCTCACCTGCCAATGAGCCTGTCAATGATGGCCAGGAGCAGGAATACGAGGATGCTGTCGCTGCCGCCGATTCAGACCGTGAGTCGGATGCGCTCTCTGAATTCGACGAGGATCAGTTGGAAGACTACAACCCCGACACTGCAAATATCGAGGACCGTCCGGTAGACATTGACGAGGACATCGCTCGCACATTGAAGGCTTCTAAGAGAAAGCGCGCAGATGGCGAAGTTTCCAAGAAACCCCGAGAAGGTCGACGAGATAAGAAACGCCGGGATCGAGATGAAGATACTCCTATGGAGGATGGAGCGGAGGAGACGGGCGGCAAGCCCAGAAGATCGAGGCGTGGGGAGACTGGCGAACGTCGTCCTCGCGCAAAACCTGCTACGCCGGAGCCTGAAAATGATGAACACCTTACGCCAGAAGAGCGGCGCAAGCGAGCTATCGAGCGAGCACTTGATAACGCTATCAAGAAGCCTAGCGGCCCCAAGCGCAGACGGAAGGACGAAATTGTATGTGTCTGACATGGAGTTTCTTGATGGTTTAAGCGCTAACATGTGGCTATAGGATTTGGAAGATGAGATTGATGAGCTTTTGGCTGATCTCAAGATGCAAATGGAGAGGGCCTGTCTTGCTGACAACCAAGCTCGTGAGGCTGGTCAGCCTGCGCTGCACAAATTGAAGCTTCTGCCTGAAGTAACCGGGATTTTGAACCGCAATAACGTGCAGCATGCTGTATTGGACCCTGACACCAATTTCTTGCAGCATGTCAAGTTCTTCCTTGAGCCACTCAACGATGGTTCCCTCCCAGCCTACAACATCCAACGCGACATCTTCCTGGCACTCACTAAGCTGAATATCGAGAAGGAAACCCTACTGAGCAGCGGCATTGGAAAAGTTGTGTTTTTCTACACAAAAAGCAAGAAGCCCGAGCCTAGCATCAAGAGAATGGCCCAGAGACTGCTAGGAGAGTGGAGTCGCCCTATCTTGAAGAGAACCGACGACTACAAGAAGCGACAGATCGAGACTCGTGAATTCGATTACCAGTATGTGCTCTTTCTCGTGGTTATCTCTGATCGGCTAACTAACCCGTTACTTCTAGGGCCGCTAAGCTGGCACAACGCCAAAAGGCAAACTCGCAGTTCAGTCTTACTCAACGACCTGCTCCATCTACCAAGGAATCGGAACGTGAGAAATTCCTTGCTCCTTCGCGAACCAACAACTCTGCTCGCATGGTCAACCTACCAGCAAGCTACAGCATCGCTCCCAAGAGTACGTTTGATGGTACTAGAGGTATGGAACATCGTCCTCTTGGTGCTGGAGGTATGGAGGCCTTCCGCAAGATGACTCAAAAGAGCAAGAAGCGAGGCTAAGGGAACTTGGATGTACATTGAATCGTCGTTTGGGTTCTCAAAGCTATCTTGGCAACGGGGACGGGTCAAATCATAAAAAAAAGTATACTGTACGTTAATCATAGTGGAAAGCGAGAGGTTGGGTGTTGCGAAGGACATGGGTTGGCGTTTAAGGCGTATGGACTTTTCAGACAAATGGAAGAGAGAATGTATATCATTCAAAGACTGTTCCAATATTTGTTGATATCTGTTCGTGGTGTTTCTGTCATCGTGGATTTTCAGGGATGGGGAAATCATTTACAGTCAGGCATATATAGTGTTTGAATGTGATAAAGTTTCAAGTGGGTTTATCCTTGGGATAAATGAATAAACCCCTGATTTATTTCTTGTGATTTCCATCTTCACTTTCACATGAGATGTCGACGCTAGTATGTCTTCATGTCGATTTTGTTCTTATTGATATATGGCAAGGTCTGAGATTTACACACCACGTTGTCTATTTGGGTCAGCACCACTGTGATGATACGTATCTCTCTGACTATCGTAAGGCTCCCTAAGGGACAGTCGAAGGGATAGAGGCCAGACCTATAATATTTCGTTCACTTCTCATGAGATGTTATCAATGTTAGCCTTAAGTAACCACCTTCATCCTGCGCTTGAGGCTATCCTGTTGAGTGTTGTCTCATGTGACTATTGGCTATGCATGGTCACGGGCCTCAACCTAAGTCTGTGTCGATATTGTCGACATTTTGTGTGAAGGAGACTGATTTAGAGCATCATTTAACGAACAATAAGCCGGATTCTTACTCTTCCAGAATGCTACTCAACACGTGTTAGTTGACCCATAGGATGGAAAAATAGTTCCTTGGATGGATATTTTCGTGGTGACGTCAAGTTGAGCAGGGACCATAAATACAAGGACCGTCCAAGATTTGGCCGACGTCGCACCTGGACCAGCAACAAGGCAACTTAGGAAGGAATAATTGTTCATCTATGGTGACAAGACTTACAGTACCTGTGTGTTAGTTAATAGGCTGTTCACAGGATTATGTTATGGTTAACGGAATGTAACGGCATCATGACTTCAATGTGTACTTGTCTTGGCCTCATGCTGGCCATTATTGATTCGTTTGACTCTGATGTAGCTCATATGATCGATATACCCGCGACTAGGCGAATTAAGCGCGCTAGTTCAAGGTACCGTTTATGCTGTCGATACCATGACATCCAAGAGAACTTGTAAACTAATTGAAATGCTCGGTCTTTTGAAGGAAGGCGAAATTTTGACATCTCCAGTCTTGGTTATTATTGCGAGACACCCGGTTATTAAGTTTCGGTGCGTTGGGTTGAAATGTAAAGATATTGCGAACGGTGGTTTTCATGTATTGATCGTCGTGTCTCGTCGGTGTCTCATCATCAATCTGCTTTCAGACCAGCTTCAATGGCATGTCAATCATGGGATCGTAATAAGTGATGTGACTGAGCGCATCGATTCATGTTGGCGAACGATATACACGTTAATAGTACGGAAGTTAACGATAATAGGAGTCTTCTGTTACTACAGGAGGAGGCGATCAGGAATCGTCGTTCCTGCATTCTGGCTCAGACTTACAGATACATGATCGGAACTCCCATTTTACCCCCCATCTAAGTTCCATGTTTATGAACTCGATCAGGGTGTATCCCACCTTCCACCTTCCCAACCTGAATAACCGTTCCCCCTGGCCAGCTCTTCTTGCTTGATGGGGTCCTATCAGCCTCTTAGTTTCTAGTCCATGCCTCCTTCCGACTCCGTGTTGTTCTTTCACGTTCCAGATTGCTTGTCTCTTCCACCATATTAGTACTTGTGCTTGTCCATCAACCATCTCACTCTAACTCTTTCTCTGCATTCGCATTTACTTATCAACTTAATCTCACGGCCCGCTCGGAAAAACACCCCATCACATCACTCATCTAGTTACTTCCTACTGTACAAAATAGTACTGTACCCAGTCAATTAGACTCGAGTCATTCACCCTAATTAACTAATGCGCCCGACCGATTGACCCAGACGAAGATCGCGCAGCCACTCGGTATCGATACTGGATTTTCAACTTTTTTTTTTTTGCCTTACCGTACTCTTTGCGACGCGACCAGCCCCATCCTATCTGCCGCACCCCAACTTGAACCTCGACATCTTTTCCTTTTCATCTCTTCAACTAACTCAGTTGCCAATCATCCTGGGATTGCCATACTGTATTCTCGAGCATCTTCTCCTTACGTCTCCAGATTTTGCGAACCTAGCTGAGGAATCTTTTCCTTGATTCGAAGCGAACGCTACCCAACCGCCCGTCTCCGACTTTCCACCCCCACCTACCTTATTCACCCGAAAAAGAGTATTCTCGTCACTCTGTATCAGGTCGAGACAATACAACAGCACACCTCTCGAAAGTTTCAATACCAAACTACGATATTCGGGAGCATTTCTGATTCTATAGTGTCTCCGACAAACATATCCGAAGCTCACATACCAGCTGATTACGATTTCCTGTTAATACAACAACAACAACAACAACAACAACAACAACCGCAACAACAGTATCACCATGAACGGCTCACAACCACCTGAGGCCCAGGAGCCACCACCTACTTCGTCTGCCGACCTCAACGGACACGATAGCAACAGTAGTAGTCTTGCGGCTAAGAAGCGCAAGAAGGACGGGCTGAAACCTATCATCACCACCGAAGGGTCAAGCTCTCAAGCGCCAACTGAGTATGTACCATATTTCATTCTGTCCTTTATCTGCTGCGATTTTTTGTCTCACTATTACGATCTTCATGGCAAACATCCATTTGCGCACGATTCGCCGTGAAGTCACGGCTAGAGTGCAATGGCAAATCATCTGTCTTTTCCATTCTATCCTTTTGAGTTCTTTTTGCGACTATGCAGCTGTAGCCCACAGCGCGATAATGGTGTCTTATCCCCCACTATTGCCCCGTCTGTACAGTTCCCCTCTTGCGTGAGCTGGTCCCTACAATACGGTATTGGATATCCTGTGCTTAGTGGCCAGGCAATCCGTCATTAACAACCCTGCGTTGATGGCAAGGACAAAACCGAGGAGTCGGGTGACTAAGCCCATGTTCAAGAGCAATCGAAACACATGGTTGGAGATCATCGCATTGTATTGCGAAATTGTGAGAGAAGTGGGCTGAAACGGATGTGGGCACTGGGATCGCTTTTTCTTCTCTCCCTTTCGCTTGGGCTTCCTGCCACCAGGAGCCTGTCTTGTTTGGGCGCCGTGTGGGCTCTGACGTTGACAGGGTGGTGGAAGACTCACAAGTCTTGGGCATCCGTCCATCCTTTGATGGCTCCATCTCAGTTGCTGGATCACCAGTCATAAAAGCCTGACTTGAGCCTGGACGTTGGGTCATCCGTCACTTGCACGTCGACTGCCCCAAATAGTCCGAAAATGCACCTCATCACGTATCAAGTTGAGTTGGTTTTGCTCGTTAGCCGTAGGCGGCCGTTTTGGTGGTTCTCATGTCTCGTACCACCTGACAAGATCTTTTGGCAAGTTGCCGTCATTCTTGTGTCTGACCTACTAAGGTACAGACGGTACAGCATCTTTGTCTGTACCTGTCCCTGTACTAAGTACTAGGTATCACCCCAGCAGGGCCCTGTGATTGATTGCCGGGCTATGGGCACTCAAAATCTCAAGCAAGGGATTTATTTAGTACCCGGGCGGGACGCTCCGTACTTGCGCCAGTGCGCCATCCATGGTGATGTTGAATGCTGCCCTTTGTCTTTTGGGGGTTCTGTCCAGCCAGTGTTGGATTTCGGATCAGAAGCATTCAGCAGCTGGACGCAAGTCACAAAGCCATGGTGGTCATTGCATTGCATCGCCCACACAAAGACAAAGACAAGACAAGACAAGACAAGACAGCCAGCCAAATCAGGACACAAGAGCTGTAGCACGCCCCCTCGACAATCTTTGCTCGAGTTAAAATCGCCTGGACCCTCTTGATCACTCTCTTCCTCACATTCAACCCCTGCCCCAAGCCGCTAGGTTAGAAGGTATCCTTAGGCTACTGTACTGCCCTTCCTGTATGCGACTCGTGCACTCTCGTCGCCCAATCCTCAGCGCCTCTGTCATCTCCATCGTCATTTTGGTCTGATCCTTGTTCCTGTCCCTTCTTGATTCTTTTATCTGCCCCCTCCCCATTGCCCATCATTTTCAGTACTCAACACAACATCCATCCAGCACCACACAATCTCAGCACCTCGTTTCGCCGCGCAGCCGCCATTTACGTCTCGTCCATTTTTTTCTTTTTCCTTTTTCATCTTCGACTTTTCCACCGTCGCTGTTATCGTCTTTGTCTCCGTCCGGGTTTTCATCAGACTGCATTTCATCCCTTCTCAGTGAGGAGACGTCAGCAGCAAAGAGTAGACAAAGCATTACACGAGTCGGTCTACAGCGCAAGCTGCGCCATGTGAAGACACCATGAGCTTCCTCAAGACAAGGTTGCCCTTCCCTTTCTTTTAGCCCTCTGAGCCTCCCTCCTCCTTGTTACATCTTTGTTTCCTTTATCTACCTCTTGCGAAGGCATTTAACCTGCCGATGGACTTTTCTCGCATATAAAAAATCATTCAATCATACTTTTTTCGTTTATCGCACACCTTGCTTTCTTACCAGTTGCGCGCCCGTTGCTATAGTCTTTGAATGATGTTTTGATGCTTCCCCGCCATTTCATCTCCCATGCCCAATCCGGCAAAGTCCCCCACCACAACCACCTTCAACCAGCGTCTCCTTTCGCCGCCCACTCTCTCTGCACGTTGTTCGTGCGAATTCTGCGACTGGGATTGTTTTGCCTCTCACTCGCTTCTGAGGAGCTTCTTTCATCTGATCAATTGTCGCAACTTACCTTCGGCTTACACCTCGCCTTGGAACATCATTCACTAACGCTCTTTCTTCTGTGTCGCTAGAACCCATCAATTATCCTCAACCATGGCCCACTCGCCATCATCTTCGTCCGTCGACGACCCCGCCGAGAACACCGCCGACGAGGAGGATTCTGAGGATTACTGCAAGGGTGGTTACCATCCTGTTCAGGTCGGGGAGAAGTTCAAGGATGGGAAATACACTGTCGTACGCAAGCTCGGCTGGGGTCACTTCTCTACCGTCTGGCTTTCTCGTGACAACACGACAAACAAGCACGTTGCCCTGAAGGTCGTCCGTTCTGCCGCCCACTACACCGAAACCGCCATCGACGAGATCAAGCTTCTCAACAAGATAGTCCAGGCCAAGCCTGACCACCCAGGTCGCAAGCATGTTGTCAGCTTACTCGACTCCTTCGAGCACAAGGGTCCCCATGGAACACACGTCTGTATGGTCTTTGAGGTTCTTGGTGAGAATCTTCTGGGTCTTATCAAGCGTTGGAACCACCGTGGTATTCCTATGCCCCTCGTCAAGCAAATCACCAAGCAGGTGCTACTAGGTCTCGATTACCTCCACCGAGAATGCGGCATCATCCACACCGATCTCAAACCCGAAAATGTTCTGATTGAGATTGGCGATGTTGAGCAGATCGTCAAGCGCGTCGTTAAGCCCGATGCCAGCGAGAAGGAGAACAACCGAAACGGCCGCCGACGCCGGAGGACTCTGATCACGGGCAGCCAGCCTCTCCCATCCCCCCTTAACACCAGCTTCAACCACACCAACCTTTTCCCCTCGCCCAGCGCACATTCCAGCCTTGCCGGAGTTCTCAACGATGGTAGGTTCTCACTTTGGCAGCTGTCGATTTCTAACGACCACAAGTCTAACACTGTATCTTGCAGGCAAGAAATCCAAAGAATCATCCCCTAAACCCGAAGATGCTCAAAAGCAGCGGGAGAGGTCAGCGTACGCCTTTGAGCCGTCCTGCGATTGTTTGTAGAGACTAAAGCTAACCTGTGTCGCATCATAGTGATCTCCTGAGCCGAGAAGTTTCTGGCATTTCCCTAGATAAATCCAACCCGCCATCCGCATCAGCAGGTGAAAAGCGCAAAGCGGAAGATGCCCACGCCTACGATATCATTAGTGTCAAGATTGCAGATTTGGGCAACGCCTGCTGGACTAACCATCACTTCACCAATGATATTCAGACCAGACAGTATCGATCACCTGAGGTCATTCTGGGCTCCAAATGGGGTGCTAGCACCGATGTCTGGAGTATGGCTGCCATGGTAAGTTCTGATGTGGTGAATCGAGGGTGGATGTTGAGCACTTGCTAATCCTATACAGGTGTTTGAGTTGATTACAGGTGATTACCTGTTTGATCCTCAGTCTGGCACCAAGTACGGAAAGGACGACGACCACATTGCCCAAATCATTGAGCTTCTCGGACCCTTCCCCAAGTCACTGTGCCTTAGTGGTAAATGGAGTCAGGAGATATTCAACCGCAAGGGAGAACTGCGTAACATCCATCGTCTCCGGCATTGGGCACTACAAGACGTTCTACGCGAAAAGTACCACTTTAAAGAGGACGAAGCTAAGCGTATTGCTGGGTTCCTAACACCTATGCTGGAACTGATACCCGAGAAGCGAGCCAACGCTGGCGGCATGGCGGCTCACCCCTGGTTGGACGACACACCAGGAATGAAGGGACTCAAGATTGAAGGATTAGAAGTGGGAGGACGCGGTGAAGGTATCGAAGGCTGGGCCACGGAAGTGAGGAAGAAATAAACAAGTTAGACCTGTGTTTTCTTTTTGGATTGTTTACATGTCAAAAGACATATACAGAAGAGTTTACGAGCCTCCCAACAACCCCCCCAAATTCTCGACAGGACTAGGGTAGCGAACTCAAGCGCTTGGTTTTTTAATTCCGTTCTCGTTCATTGTTTATATTGGTATAAGCCGTCTTGTTGCCTGTTGCCTGATGTCCTTCTTCGAAGAACCCTTGGAAGTTCGGGACTCGTGATGAATTGTCCTGTGTTTGATCACTACTTTCGTTTGTGTTCCGTTGACGTGAGTGTCGAGATAAATAGATTCATGAGGTTAGTATAGCATGTCGTACCTGTTATATTTCATCTTGTGCGCTGGACTATGTACTTCAACGTCACATGCTGGGAATATAGTCATCGAGAATTATACCGTTCAATATGTGGTCAAACAGTAGCGATTATCAAGCTGTACAGTAAAGAGATACGTTGCCGACAGGCATAGTTCAGTGCTGTACAAGAAATCTTCCAGGGCCCAATGCTCCCAATACAGATGAGCTGCGTAGATATGGCCTTCAATCCCCAACGCCCTCTTCAAGCAAAAAAAGCACTCATTTCTTCCCCTTTCCTCTTCTCTTCTTCACCGTGGCTGCTGGTCCATCGTCATCACCCACCGTCACTGGCTCGACGTCTGCTGCATCATCACTAAACGCCTCACCGGATTCTGACATTTCTGGTTTGGTTTCCGCGGCATCTCGCAAAACCTCCTTCACAATACGTTCCCCTTCGTCAATCTCGCCGTTTGTTGCACCACACGACATGCATTTCCACGAGCCCAGTTCAGAAAGTGATTTCGTTCCCGGAGGTGCCTGGCCATTGACCTGCCGACAAGTTCGACAGATGAGGACGATGCGGTTCTTGGGAGCTGTCTCGTCCTCGCCGAGAAGAACATCGAAGATGCGATCATACCAGTGAGTTTCAGGGGGACCGTTGAAGTAGCTCTGAGTCGAAGGATTTTGCTGGATAGGGAACGAGGGAGGAGGGCCTGAGAATTCGGCATTGGGTGCGAACTCGGCGCCGGGTTCCATGGGGCTCTCTGCACGTTGCGAATGTGACGTAGCAGGACGTGGGATATTGGCTGTAGGTGGAGGGGGCATACGGGTGCGGTTTGGAGCGCCTGGAAGAGCAGAACCGGGGGTTTGCTTATTCCTCTTGTTGTCATCATCAATTCCGAACTGTTCTCCACCATCCTTCTTCGCGTTGCCCTTTTGTTTGCCCTCGTCTCCATACTTCTGGATTAGTTCCAGAGTAGAGTCGTACTTGGTAGCATCCTTGAGCTTCTTTATGGTCTTGGCACGCTCCTGCTGGTATTCCTTAAGGCGATTACTGAGAGATTCGATGCGAAAGTTGTAGAACGCGGCAAGAGTTGTGCGAGTTACATAGATTCTAACAGCGAATGTTAGGAGTAGCGTGAGTTAGGTATGGACTATAGCTTACATGACAGGACCGCCTGCTAAGCCAGTCCATTCATATGCCCCTAGATTCTTGTACCCGACAACAAGGATAAGGACGATCGCATAGACTAGGTATCCGAAGGAGAGGTAGAGGGTCCAGAGCACGCGAGCACGACGAGAGCTGGCGCGGACCTTGTCTAGGGAAGCTTGGGTATCTGTGATCTTTACAGAGAGAGTGGATAGAGTCTTTTCGAATGAAGCTGTAGAAGAGGAGTCGCCCTGCGAAACTGTCAGCTGGGGGCTGGATATCTCTTTGGTTTGGTCAAAGAAAAACGTACTCTCCAGGGCCAAAAGGCCACCATTATGACGCGAGAACAGACAGCGGGGCTCGTCTCGAAGATGCAAAGCGCAAAGGAATGGAAGGAAAGGAAAAAGGTAAAAGGAAATGACAATGGAGTTATGAGTAGGCTTTTTCACAAAAGAAATAAAAGGAAGGTCGACAAGTAGGAGCCTAATGAAGTGAAGGGGGTTGAAGCTTGTGTAAGACACAAAAGAAGGGCTGAGTGTGTCATTCGCGTAGAGTGGAAGATCTGCCTACGTCGTTTGTATCTCACATACTTACCTTAGGTAGACGTGACCTCATTGAACGAAACGGACAGCTCCTCCTTCTTTAGGTGGGCCAAAGAACGGTGGAAACGGGGAGGAAGGGTTCCTGATGAGAGCTGAGCCACTGTGGCTTTAAGCCCCCTGTGTTCTGTGTCGAAACTTTGCTGTTCCAGGGGCCAGGGGACACGTGTAAGCACGGGTGCGCCACAAGCTGCTAACTAAACGTTGCCTGCTAAGCTATCAGTAGGTATCTCAGTACCGAGCCACAGAGGCTCGACAGAATCCCGACCACTCTAGAAGGTGCGTACATACTGTACCAGTACATACCTAGGGAGGTAGGTACCCATAGTAAGGAAGGAAGCTGACAAGGAGAGACCCTTGGTGTAATACTTGGCATATCGATAGTCGGTTGACAAGTCGTTGGTCTTTTCCCAACAACGACACCGGGCAAGACAATCGATGAGCGTGTTGCTTTAATTTGTTCATGTTTTTCTCTTGACTTGCTCTACGCTTCGCAATCGCTTTCTTTTTCATTTCTTCTAAATTCCTCCTTACCATTCCGAAGAGACCTGCCACATGAGCTACACTTCATTCGTCGACATTCTTGCATGTTGCTCCTGAAAGGTTGTAGGCTGTCGTTGACCTAAGACGTTGCCATCATGTTGCAAGTAAGTAGAATCCCATGTGTCAAACATATCTAGTAAGCTTGACCAGATTCTAACAAAACAAAAAGCGATTTAGAGGCGTCATCGACCGCACCATCGCCGAAGAACAAGCCCGCCAAAAGAACGAAACCACTACCCCTTCCAGATCAGCATCGACATCGCGCAAGGGCAATGCGTCTCCCGCAAAGCGCGCTGGAGCTAAGAGACCTGGCTCCGACGCGGGCGACGCCGCTGTGAATCCCGATCCTGCTGTTTTCGAAGCCGCTTTTGTGATTGACGATAGCGACGAGCCAAGCCGAGCCGGTACACCAAAGCCGCAGGCTGACAAAGAAGGGAAAGGAGCCGGCGAGACTGGCTCAGCCGACAAGCCCTCAGAGGCTCAATCTACGCAGGATGGAGCTGATAACAACAAATCAACATCCGCAGGGGATGCGACTTCTAAGCCAGATGCTGCTCCAGCGGCATCATCCGCAGCTGCTCCTCCAGAATTGAGTCCCGAGATTCGACAGAAGCTGCGCAAGTTGGAGAAACTCGAAGCTACTTATCCTGGTAAGTTGTATTTTCCAGATGGCTATACTTCTTGAGCCTCCATACTGACTGTACCCAAAGAGTTGCTACGATCATATCGCGTTGCCCACAGACGAGCCACTGCGATAGAACCCTTCGAAAAAGCACTTCGCGAGAATACTCCCCTGACTTCCATCAGTGACCCCGATGCTCTCGTTGAGTATCTGAATCAACTCAACCTGCGTAGCGACATGGTGATGCAAGAATTGAAGAAGATTTCTACAGACAAGGACGAGGCGCAAAAGAAGTTGAAAGAAGCCGAAGAGAAGGCCAAAAGGCTTGAAGAGGAACTCGCGGCTGCAAAGTCTGGAAAGACAGAAGAGACAGGAACTGAAGCTGCCGAGAAGACTAAGGAAACCCAAGAGGAGAAGCACGAGGAGGGTCCCGAAAAGGCAAAGTCTCCAGTTGCTTCAGTTATGGGCATGTTCTCCCCTAAACACAAGTCGCAAAAGTCTCTGCCTGAGCCACCTGAGAAGGAAACAGAGGAGTTCTTCTCTTATGATGACGAGGTTCCCCAACTTCAGGCTGAAGTAGCATCCAAGTCAGAAGAGATCGAGAAGCTCAAGACCGAGGTCGAGTCCCTACAGCAAGAGTTGAATACTGCCAAGGAGAATAGCGCTGGTCTTGTCGAGAACCTTGAGAGCGCAACTCGCGAGCTGAGTGAGTTGCGGGACAGTAACGCCAACCAGCAATCTCTTCAGACGCAGCTTGATGCACGAAATAAGGAGATCGAGTCACTGAACCAGCGGCTCGAGGAGGCGCGTATCCAGCTTAAGCAACTTGAGGAGGACAAGGCATCGCAACATTCCAAGGTTCAAGAATTGGAGATTTCACTAGCCAAGGCTGATAAGCAGACTAGTGAACTGGACGCTGAGCTGGCCAAGGCCTCGAATGCGAAGAACGTGTCCAAAAAGCTTATCGATACTCTCAACACGCAAATCGACACGTTGAAGAAGGAAAAGTCCGAGAGCCAGTCCAAGATTGATGAACTCACCAAGAAACTCGAATCTCAGCCCACTCCCGCCATACCCTCGGCCACTTCTTCTGCTACTCCTGCTGCTACTCCTACCCCCGTTGCTGCATCGACACCGGCGGCTTCAGCTGGTGGTAAAAAGAAGAACAAGAAGAAGAAGGGCAAGGGCGGTGCAACTGCTGGCACTGCATCGACACCAACCCCTGAGCCGACCGCATCAGAGACACCAGAGCAAACGCCCGCAACGCCAGCCGAGATGGTTGACACTTCTGCACTGGAGGCTGAGATTGCCCAGCTTAAGGAGGAAGTAGCCGACAAGGATGTGCAGATCGAACGTCTGTCCAACAAGCGCAAGACGGAGGAGGATCTGCGCGAAGAGATTGAGAATTTGCAGGAGAACCTCTTGAGTATTGGCCAGGATCATGTTGAAGCAAAGGAGAAGATCAAGGAACTTGAGGCGGAGAAGGTGGAGCTGAAGGCTAAGATCGCCGAGCTCGAAAAGACCATCAGCTCGTCTGTTTCGGACGCCCAGGCCAACTCGAAGCTCCAGAGTGAGATGGAGACGCTAAAGGCCGAGTACGATGATCTACAGAGCAAGACAGCCACGCTTCAGGCCGACCTAGGTGCGGCGCAACAACTTGCACAGAACCGATACAAGGATCTTACGGAACTACGAGACGTTTTACAGAAAGCACAGCCTGAATTGAAGAGCTTGCGACAAGAGGCTGCCACGCTCAAAACTACAAAGGAGGAGCTCGAGACCAAGACCAAGGAGCTCAAGGAGATGGAGAAGCGCGAGAAGGATCTGAAGCGGGAGATGGATCGCGCACAGAGCATCTCTTCAGACCGCGAGAAGGAGATTAAGAGTCTGCAGGAGAAGCTGACAACCGAAACGAACAACAAACTCCGCCTGGAAGATGCTCAGCGTGTTTCCGGACGCGATTTGCGCCGCTCCGAAGCTGAAAAGGCCGAGTTAAGTACTAGGGCAGAAAAGGCCGAACGAGAGCTTCAGTCCGTGCAGGAGGAGGCTAGCAAGCTCCGAACCAAGGTCAAGGAGCTTGAAGAGCAGTTGCACAAGTTGAGGCGGGAGAAGACAGCAGCACAGGAGGAAGCAGAGTTCAAATCGCAGCAATATTCCAATGCACAGGGTCTACTGAGCAGCATGCGGGACCAGACCGCGGAAATGTCTGTTCAGCTTAAGGAAACCAAGTCGCAGGCCGAATCTCTAGAGGAAGAGCTTGCCGAGGTTCAGCGTCTGCTGCAAGAGCGCACACGCGAGGGCGAGACTATGCGACGTCTGTTGGCAGATGTCGATGAGCGCGCAGATACAAAGGTGCGAGATATGCGTGCACGTATGGAAGCGGCGATCGAGGAGCGTGACCGAATCGAGGATGAGTCGAGTACATTGGCACGACGCAAGGCGCGAGAAACAGAAGACTTGAAGCAGAAGCTCCGTGACCTGGAGCGTGAGGTCAAGACTCTCAGTCACGAGCGAGACGAACTCGAACAACGCGAGAAGGAATGGAAGCGACGGCGCGAGGAGCTCGAGTCGGTCGAGGAGAAGGCCGAAGCTGAGGCTTCTGAGCTACGGTCGACAGCATCGCAGCTGCGATCAGCACTGGACGCATCGGAAAACCAGGTGCGAGATGTCGAGAAGCAGCGAGCCGAGTTGCGACGAATGCTCGAAGAGTCGCGCCAGCGATACGAGAAATTGTCCAAAGATCTTAAGGCGGCGCAGACGAAGCTCGTGGCTAGCTCAAGTCGCAGTTCATTCGATTCGGTGCGCAGTGGATCAAACGGAGCTCAGGGTGGTGCTGCGGCAGGCTCGCCTGATGCTATGTATCTCAAGACCATTCTGCTTCAATTCTTGGAGCAGAAGGACCCGAAGTTGAGGGCACAGCTAGTGCCGGTGCTGGGGAAGCTACTGCGCTTTGACAAGTAAGTTACAGAACCGCAGGGTACGCATGACGCATTGAGGGCTAACATTTGTGATTTAGGTCAGATGAGCAGAAGTGGTTAAAGGCAGTTCAACATATTGAAGTGCGTTGAGTGTAAGTCTATAAGATGAAGATAGCTAGCGGATGGAGCATGGTGTTGAAGTGTGGTGGGCTTTTTGACCAGTCAATTGTAGGACTAATACCTGGATGGGCTGTTTTGTGAGCATTAGTGTAGAGTATCAATTCATCGATATGCAAGGAAAACATAATTGGTTCTGAATCTGATTAATGGAGGTTGTCAATCATGATGGTGGATAATATTCAGGGTATGTTGATGGTACTCTGTCGTCAAAGCGGCTGTTGAGAAAAGACGTGATGATCGACGACGATCAATGATGCATGTGAATGTCGGCTAAGGGAGGGGAAGAGAAAAAAAAAAGAAGGAAAAAAAGATAGTGATAGACAACGCAAACCGTCGATGAGCGTTCATTCTCGGCCGAAAAGCTGCTTGGGGAACGTTACTGTTGTACAGTACAGGAAGAGGCCATCATTGTGACCCACGCTTGACGTCAGGGATAGGCATGAAATCCAATTGTCTAGCAAGAACAGTGGAGAGCTTCAACATCACAATCACACAAGAAGGAGAAAAGAGCTTTCACATTTTTACATTACGTTTCTTTCAATTTGCCTCGTCTTACGGCAGTCATTGGCAGTCATTGGCAGTCAATGGCCCGGATGGACTCCTCCGTGCGGTTTCGTCATGGATTAGAAGTGAAGCTCCAGAAGGAAGGAACCTCCCCGCCATGACAATCATCTATGCCAGTACCGGTACTGTACCTCAATGGCCAACCCTGACCTCATTGTACAATCATTCGTCATTAAGCGTAATGCTACTCTTGCGTTCGGCTCCCATTGCATCAAATGTTCATAAGTTTTGGTTGGGTCTTTTCTATTCTACTTCATCGTAATACCCCCTCCGATCTTGTGGCTACCTGCAGTTCTAGTCTCTTACACTTCAGAAAATCCTTTATAAACAGCCCTTTCACTCCCATCGACCATGTCTCGCCGTCTTTCCCAAATCTTCAAACCTTCTGTTTCTACATCACGAATCTGTGCACTTTCACCATCACCATCCACTGCCTTTACATACAAACAGTGCTTTTCAGTCGGAGCCTCACAGCAGCTTCGATACTACAGACCGTCTCCCAGCAGCAACTTTCAGTACACGCAATCCAGAATGTCGACCCAAAAGGCTAGCGGTGGCGCCAACAGAGACTTTTCCAGAGATGCCTTGTTTGACCTCAAGGGCAAGGTTGCCCTCGTGACAGGTAAGCGACTATGTTATATAGAAATCCATTTCATGTTATGCTAATTGAGGGATCAGGTGGAGGATCTGGTATTGGTCTCATGGCCACTCAAGCCCTAGCCAACAACGGTGCCAAAGTCTACATCACCGGTCGAACCAAGGAGAAGCTCGACACTGTTGTTGAAAAGTACGGCAAGGATATCGAAGGCGAGATCATTGCCATTCAGGGCGACATTAACACCAAGGAGGGTGTTCAGAAGCTCTACGAAGAGTATTCAAGCCGTGAGAAGTGCCTATGCATTCTCGTTAACAATGCTGGTGTTTCAAGCGCCTCCTTAACCACCGAGAGTGACAGCGCAAACGAGATGCGCAAGAACATCT
This sequence comes from Fusarium penzigii, assembly GCA_013623535.1. Lineage (NCBI taxonomy): Eukaryota > Fungi > Ascomycota > Sordariomycetes > Hypocreales > Nectriaceae > Fusarium > Fusarium penzigii. The sequence goes on from JABFFC010000664.1 coordinate 28,462, forward strand.
TTGAAGATGAGAGCAGCACCTTTGAGGACTGGAACGAGACCTACAACACCAACGTTACTGCCCTCTACTTTACCACTGCTGCATTCCTACCTCTTCTTCAAAAGTCGAGCGAGACGCATGAAGGCTGGTCATCAACCGTTATAAATATCACCTCCATCAGTGGTCTCATCAAGTCCGCCCAGCACCACTTCGCCTACAATGCCTCCAAGGGCGCTGCCGTCCACCTCACTCGTCTTCTATCAGGCGAAGTGACGGCCAACAAACTCAAGATCCGTATCAACGGCATCGCTCCCGGTGTCTTCCCCAGCGAGATGACTACCGACGGCAGTGACGAGAACCAGAAGAGCTTCATCCCCAAGGAAAAGTATGCTGAGAAGGTACCTGCTGCTCGAGCTGGAAAGGACCAGGATATGGCTGGTGCTGTCTTGTTCTTTGCTACGAACCAGTACCTCCAAGGCCAGACACTTGCGGTAGATGGTGGCTACACTGTCGCTGCAGGCTATTAGGTTATTTATCATGTATGAATCAGTATGATTATGCTTTGACGAACAAAAAGGATGAGCTTATAAGGGTTTAATATGACAGTAGTTACAAACTTAGCGTCATGAATTGAAATTTAATTATCTCACGACAAACATGGAACCTTGAAGACGAGTTTGAAACTCAATAGAGTGAACCGGAACAATCAGCAGTCCACCAGAAGAGACTCGTCATGATGATAATTCCCATCACCACCTTCCAAGCCACAAACCACACCCCTTCTCCACTCAATAAACCTCTCCCGGGCCGCATCCCCCACTCCATCCCTCTCCACTCTTTCTTTTTTCCTTTCTTTTTT